>CM031233.1:185770462-185887237 GCA_018340775.1 Taxus wallichiana var. yunnanensis | reverse complement strand
ATCTATAATTTTTAGTTTTGGGATTTGATTCTATTTGTTCATTCCATAGTTAAATCTACTCATTTTTAAGGTATTATCTAATCCAATAAAAATACATCTACTTTACAAAATCATTCCATTATGTTCAACTAGTCTTCTTTCAAATTCCATGAGCAAAAGGGATTTAAATCTACTTTTACATTGTTATTCTCTTACTACAAAATCAACATTTCCAATAACAATAAACTTCAAATTTGTTCTCTTGTTCCCATTTTTACTACAACATATATATGTTCAAAACAACTATAACAACTTTATTTTCCATTCAAATTTACTATGTATACATTTTCAACATCTACAACTTCTATATTTCTTCTTTCTCATTTACAACATTACAACTTCACAATGAAAGTAACTTTCTTTTTCACAATGCAACTTCCAACTAAACTTTTACACAATATATCCATTTTGATTTTTTCTCTTACACAATATACAAAATATTGGAATGTAACTTTTCTCCATGAAATTATTACAAAGTCTTCCACTCAAGGTGGGAAATAATACAAGAATGTAAGCAAAAGAAAATACATTAATACAAGTTTCCCCACCCTAAGTGGGAATACAATAAATTCTTCTCAAAGGAAAGGTTCACAAGGTCTCCAACAAAACTCCAAGTTTCCCAACTCCAACAAGATAGCTCCTCCAAGATTTTTTTGATTCACAACAAAATAGGGGAGAAGCAACGCTCTCCACCCAGCCAAGATATCCAATGAAGAGGAGAAACCATCCTCTCCATTAGCCCCGAGACCCAA
Organism: Taxus wallichiana var. yunnanensis; assembly: GCA_018340775.1. Classification (NCBI taxonomy): domain Eukaryota; kingdom Viridiplantae; phylum Streptophyta; class Pinopsida; order Cupressales; family Taxaceae; genus Taxus; species Taxus wallichiana. Next base: position 185,886,446 of record CM031233.1, on the reverse strand, counting down.
ACACATTACAATGGGAGATAACTCCAACACATGGCAATAACAAGCTTCCACAACACAAACAAATATTTCACAACCATTTCAACCACATTTGAATCAACAACAACATAGGAAAGAAGAACAGTAAAACAACAAAAACAAGGCTTAAAATGAAATTGAAAGGAGAAAGACCTATGGGGAGGCCACTTATGCCTCCCAATGGGAATGGGTGCCCACCTTCAAGCCTCCCATGCATATCTCAAATCCCCTACATACTCTTATGCCTCCCTCAAGTACCCCTTATACCTCTCAGATACTTTTATGCCTCCCTCAATCACTTATGCCTCCCCCATAAAAGAAACAAGAAAGAAATGCAAGCATCCCTTGTATAAGGTATGACACCCAACCCAAACTCCCTCCGAACAAAAAGGTAAACTCTTATGCCTCCCTACATGAAATTTCCCCATGGTCTCCTTCTACTCCAAACTTAGGCAATCTACCCACACCCAACAAGCATTCCAAAGAAAAAAATACTCAACGCAAGCACATAAACACAAAAAAGAGATAACATAAGCAAGGTAAAGCTCCTACCTTTCCATAGTAGAGCTTGTTCTAAGATTGAATCTCCAAGTTCCTCAAAACCAAGCAAGCATCCACAAGATCCAACAATCCACTAGCACTCCCAACAATCCTCTAACTCTCCAAAATGCAAGATCACAAAATAATGAAGTAACCCCCAAACAAGCACAAGAACTTCAATAAATAGAGAAGGGAGAGGAGGATGAGGTGGCTCCACATAGGATGCCACATCACCCATCCTCAACTCCACATAAGAAGTCAAACCTCAACCCCAATGCACCATAAATTGATGGGTGAGAGGAATGACAAGTTACTTACATACACAAACTAAGCCACACCCCCCTAAGGAAAAAATTAATTACTTAAAAGAAAGTGGAATAAAAATTTCACCTTTTTATCTTCCCAAAACACCTAATGGGGTCTAATTTTTACCCCCAACCCATAGGTAGAATTGGTATAGCAATTTAAGAGGTGTGAAACAAGTTTAACTTGTCCCAAAAGCCTTCAAAATTGGCCCTTAAGGCCAAATTCGAGTTTCCCATGAAGGGTAGAGTGTACAACACTCAAGATCTCAAGTATTCAACACACAACACAAAATCCAAGAGAAAATCAAGTCTAATAAATGAATTTTTTTGGTCACATCTTTAATTAGTTTAGAACAAGATTTATTAACTTTAATATGACACTTAGACCCACTAAGATAAAGGGGAAAACATACATCAAAATATAAATAATTAAAACAAGTAAATTACATCACTCAAAGGAAACACATACTAACATTAATAAAAAGGGAAACTAAAACAAAAGACAACACATGACCCCTTCGTCACAATATTCCCCTAACCAAATAATTCTAACACACATAATTACATGTTGCCATGGTGACCCTAGTTGAATTCATCTTGAATTCAAATGTGGTTGGTCTCAATCCCCTCATTATTTATTATTATATATATATATATCTATATACTCTATATCTAAAATATCTCCTTGGCCTACGGTCGTATATACTATATAATTAGGAAATTAAACTACAATCAAAACACAAAATACCTCCTAAAATTCCTCACCATCTCTATTCTACATTTTATCGTATCAAAACATCACAAAATAATTAGGAAATTTAAATCTACAATCATCTATATATGTCCAAAAAAATCATGATCTAAAAAATGATCAATATAAAATGATCACATTCATCTCTATTCTACATATTTATCCATGTCATGGGAAATCAAAATCACAACATCCATATATTCAATTATTAAGGCCTACAAAAAAGGTGTGGTGAAGTGGGATACATAACATATATGTTGTAGGTATTTATATAACCATGATCACAACATATCAAGATTGAATATGCAAAAATGTGTCCTGGAATGGAATCTAAACTCCAACATGGTATGAATGCTTCATAACTATAGTAGTGGCCACTCTAATGGATTTGCGTCGATGTTAGGAATATTTAGTGATCTCTTTAACATGATTTCCGTTTGTGCTAGTATTTTTAATGAGATCTCATGGGAGTGGCATGTTATGAAAAGAGTTGAGTTTAACTTCCTTGTATAGGGTTTGAAGGTAATTTATAATGATAAGACTGACCCAGGAGGATAAAAAGACCCAAAAACTAATAGTTCATGAAATCATAGCTACAAAAATATTAATTCGGGACCATGCTAGTCGAGTAGGACCATATTATAGAACTTGACTAAACTATACTATTTTGGGTAAAGATAAGTGCAATGAAATCTAAGAGTTACATCCTAGAAAGAAGAGCTTGAGATTAGTATTGTGTATTGATAAATTTGTTGACGCATATGTGTATGAAAGTAAGCAAGTTAGAAAATAGATGGTAATATGCACTGAGTTGGAATAGGTAATGGGTGTTTGTCTTAGCTAAGAGTAAAATTGCAATAAACAGTTCCAAAAGATTAGATTACCAACTTTCAGTGTCTACACCATGTTATGAGCAATAACATTTGGATATATTATCGAAGTCTTTGAGGCTTAACATGTCTAGTTAATCAATTGATGTGTGGATAGATGGGTATATGTGGGATATGTGCTCCAATTCTTGTAGTTTCATATCCACAAGGCATTCTCCTTGTGAGTCACTATCATTATTGTTTGTTACAACAACACTTCTATGTTTAATATGGGCCCTCTCTATATGCAAGGGTTGGTAAGAATGTTTTATATGTTCGGAATGTGCAAGTATTTATCATATGTTAACACCAATGTTTGTTTTTATGTTTGAATCGATTGTAAAATAAAATATCCCAAACAACATAAGTATTTATAGGAAGAATCATCAAATGTAAGCACATCATAGTTATATAGAAAGGCATAAATGATTTCATGTGTTTTCCTTTGCCTCCACTAAGCTTCATTCCCTTGGTTCTTGAAAGAGCATGCACATGCATCCTTGAAGAGTGGGATATGTTTTCAATGTAGTGGACACTTAATGTAGCCATCAATGAAAAAGGAATATGAAATGCTACAGTAGTGTGCATGACGATGAACTCAAATACTTGTTTCCTAATATAGAGGGAAATGAATGTAAAAATAAACATCGAGAGAGGAATTATATGTATCCAGTGTCATGTCTCTTATGCACCAATGTCATAATCAACTACAATTTTAAATAGGAACTTACTGTAGGAAATATTTTTGTGCTTTCGAGGCTATTAGGTTTGGGCCCTACCAGGACATAAATTTCATAGACATGGTTATTATGTTGATATGGTGATGCCACAATGGAAATGTTACTTTTGATGGTATAAATGTTGGTTGATTGAGGGATGAGCACGTTTATTTTCCCGACATTTCTCTTGCCTCCTCTATAACTTCATAATTTAAGGGGAAAAAATTGTTTAAATACCTTTAAGTACATGGCTTACTACCTAATTGTCTATCTTTTAAGTGTATATTAAAACAATTTGTACCACTCTAAAAATTTTCGTTCATTAGACATTGAGTTTTAATTAAAAAAATAGTTATTTCAGCTATAATATTAGTGTACTTTAGATAAATATTTTGAAAATGTCTACTATAACAAATTAATTAATTAAGTGTGCTCTTTAAACATAGTAATCATAAACAATTTTGAGATATTATTTATAATATGCACGTTTTATTAATAAGCATTTCAGAATTTAAAATTAAAATTTAAAAAAAAATCCATGGGAATAATTTAAAAGTACGTAATAGATTACATTCCTTTTGCCTAAGTGTCACACATGTTTGCAATCTTGGCTAAATTTAACTTTTTCAAATTATTTCCCTAAAATTAGTTTGGCGCAGTAATAAGTGGCAAAACTAGCGTGTCGTAGGCCCTGGGTTCCCTCCATCACGAACGTGTGTGATGGATAGGGCCTTCCAATTACATCCTTAAATTACTGATCCGAGTAGAGATTATTTTCCTTTTGACTTGACATTAAAAAAATATTAAATTGAATTGAATCCAATCTAATCAAAGTTCAAAACTATTGACATCATTAACTAGATTACATGACCGTTAATATACTAGAAATTATTAACGAAAGCAAAAGCTATAATGGACGTCGTGTCAAGAAATTAAAAAGTACACGAGTTCCTTCATAGGCACTTTGTATTTTTATTTACCTCGACTTTTCATCCATCCATCAAATTTAATTACGATGTTCTTGTCGATTTTATTTTATTCTTCCCAATTCGGCCAAATTTTAGAAGTCGAAACACAGAAGAGTGTAATCTTTTCCTGCAAATTTATAATTTAGCAGTTCACTCGTTTCGTGATGGCGTTGAGGAAAAGCTTAAAGTTGTTGGAAGATGAGCCTCCCTCCTTGACCGTATCCCTCGCTATTTTATTCAATTTTCTCATTTCTTCTCTGATCGCCGTGCCTTCTTCTGCAACAAGTAGTCTCTCGATAGCTTTCGTAAACTCCTCCCTCTCTATCAACCCATTGTTATTCGCGTTCAAAGCCAGCCCCACTTTCCAGACATCCACAATATATGTGCTGTTAAGAAACTGATCTGCAAAATAAGGCCAACACAGCATGGGCACACCCATGGTGATGCTCTCCTGTACAGAGTTCCATCCACAGTGAGTCACAAAACAGGCTATGGCAGGATGAGACAATACCCTCAACTGGGGAGCCCAAGAAACTATGCACCCCCTATCTATGATTCGCTCCAAAAATCCAGGAGAAAAAACGGACTGGCAGGAGTCCATCGAATCGGAGCGCACAACCCACAAAAATGGTCTGTGCGTGGCCTCCAGCGCCACAGAAAGCTCTTCCATTTGTAACTTATTCAAAGCTGCATAGCTTCCAAACGACACGTAGATAACAGATTGCTCAGCTTGTTTTTCTAACCACTCCAAACATTCCGCCTCAGGTTTCAATAAGCTGGGGACGAGCCTCCTCTCTGTGTTTCTGCCCCCGTCGAGAAAATCAGGAGAAATCAGTGGGCCTATGGGAAACACACTCATTTCTTTGGACAATTCATCGAGTACGACAGGTTCCTGCTCGTAGAAAGTGTTGAAGATGACCCACTCGATCTTATTAATTTCTTTTACCATGCGAATCGCATGCCGAAACATGTCTTCGCCTCCATACAGCCATGGGAGATGAGCAGACTTTAGAGGCGGCAGGGAGGAAAGATATTTCTTTGTCTTATCTTCCTTAGGAATCCCTGCAGCCAAAAACCCAATCGTCTTGTAGACAAAACTACCATGATCAGATGCAGAAAAAGAAATAAAAAGATTTTATCTTACCATCGGAAGGAAGGATCCCAAGAGAGACAAGCTTGGGACTGAAGTAGCGGATGGCGAAGTTGGAGACAAGCGACGTATTGAAAACCGCAAGAGAAATGTGATGGAGTTTTGCTACAGTGTGCAGGCCGAAGCACGTCCACACATCTGCAACTATGCAACTCACTTTCTGATCTCCTTCTTTTTCGTTTATGTTGCGAATAAGCTTGTCAATTACAGAAGGCCCCAGTGCATTTTCCACCTCCGCAAAAAATTTTACGACGAAGCTCTGAGAATCGTCCGGCGCCAACCCATCAGCAACGGAAACCATTCTGATCATATCGCTGCTGTCATGCAAAGATTGATCCTTGTTGGCTTTAATTATTCGTTGGTGATTCGTTTCCGTGTTAACGAAAGTGATAAGAAATCCGTGGGAGACGAGCTTCCAAGCGAGCTGCATCATGGGATTAATGTGACCTTGAATTGGAAGCGGAATGAGAATGGCATGAGATTGAGAGATCCCGATTTTACGATCGCTAGGACTCATCTTTCCAAATTCTGATTGTTTCTTCTCTTCCACATGCAAAATCGGATTATTATAGCGCTGAGAGAATTAAAAATCGAATCGGTCGACCCCAAGAACATCGACGGATCTACCGAGTCACCAGCATCGTAATACTGTTCGGTCTTAGCTGCATTGAATTTCCCATATTATATTCACTGCGACTTCCAAATTACCAAATTCATTATACTGTCTTCTCCACTCCCGTCTATGTTCTTAGGGCAAAGCGGACGATGCCGACACGCATATGAATACAAACAGGCCTTCCGTCGTATCAATCTGTCAATGTTAAGTGAAGTCCCCGAGGAAATCCGTCGGGCGAAGCGGTTAGTCGATTCTTTCTTTCATATTGCTTTAGAAGTTGAAAACTCAAATCTAATGAAAAAACAACAAATAAATCTTTCTTTTATTTTCAGTCTTATTCTAATGGATAATCATTGTTATTCTAACTTATATATAACAATAAATAAATAAATCCTAAATTTCAGATGGAGCACCAATTTAAAATGAAATTATTGATACCACTCATCATAAAGGGTTTGAATTTCAACCACTAAAAACTATGCAAAGCAAAGAGAAAAACTATTGATTGTGTGAAATTAATTGATAATTATGTATGATATTTCTTTTGTTGCAAATTTTAAATAAATAAATAGTAATAAACAAAAGCCAAGACAAAAAATATGGTTTGCTTATAATGTTTATTGATGATATTTGATTAGATATTACACAATCAATAAATTTGATGAGATCTTTCCCTAAAGGCTCAATTTCCCTAATGACTCAAGGGTGTAAGTCTAAATATAGTTTTCCTACTTATCATTTCTTAATACCAATTTAATCTACATTTACTCATCAATATATCTTAGAAGGTTAAAATGTCTTGGGGTTTATTGGAGCTTTCTTAAAGAAGAAAACTTTGATCATTTGATGTTTGGAGATATTAATAATAAGAACTAAGTTTTTGTCGAGAAAAGATAGTTTCCCACTTGGTTTCACAAACATAGTGATCAAATCTAAGTCTAGACACATGATTTAGATATAAAGGTACTCAAAAAGTGATAGTGTTACAATTCTAGAGGATAGTGGCCCCAACCCTAGGATAGTTATAAGTTTCAAAGGTCTATACCTAAGATAAAGGTAGATATCATACTAGGATTTAAAATAGCGATAGTCAAGAATAAAATTAGTCAATGGATGGAAAAATCCAATGGGCATAATATAATAAGAAAATGTAATAGATTAAAGAAAACATACATCTAGTTTAGCATATAAAAGTGAATGACCAATCAATAACATACAACTTGTGTAAGACAAAAGACTAAGAAGAGTTATATATACTTTTACTGTAACCGCTAATGCATAATCCTTCCTAAAGACCATAACATTGAAAGAGAATTATTATGGGTGAAGGGGAATGATTAACAAGAAAATGCCCAATCCTAAATCACTATGGCGACCCAATTGCGAAAGGGTAAGCTCCATATCCTCAAGTCCAATAAGAAAGAGCGAAATATTGTGAAAATGTGTGAGCTATAATTGCGTTTATGTGTGATTTATTGATTATGAATTAGTGAAGATTTGGAAAAGGTAGTAAGGTATATACTTTATGCCATTTTCTACGTGAAATGATGTTGAATATGGAGACTCCAAACCTGACACCAACACCCATGGGCGATGGTGTCTTGAGGGAACCATAAAGACAAAGAAGTGAAAAATAGGTAAGGTGAAAGCCAAAAGGTAAATAGAGGTTAATAAAGAAGGTTGAAGATGATGAAAGTAGGGATCATTACACTTAATAAGCATGAATAAGTAGCCAGATGAGATAAGATAACATAATGGGTGTAATGTATGAGAAAAGGGAAGAAATGAGTCAAGGGTAAGGGAACTATGGAATAATAATGACATCTCTCAAATGTTGTGGTCTAGCCCATGTGACCAACTCTAATCAGACCTCAATCCTCACATGACCCTAGAGGCATCTACTCAAGAGGATCGGAGGATGAAATATAAGCACATGTACAAAACAAACAAGTACCAAGCATAAAAAACAAGGTGTATACATAAGCCCCACTGAATATCAATGTATGTCATAATAGTGAAACATGTAATGCTCTTCCTGAAAAATATCTTTATAACACCAAAATCGAAAGTACATGTTAAAAGTAAAGTAGTAATGAAAGTAATGTAAAGAAATAAAGAATTCCACCAAATGAAATATACCTACATCATTCTTAGTTGCGGGTTTCATTTAAATTTCCTATGCAAGGTGTAAAAGTTGTATGTAACTCTGAATAAGCAAGAATGAAAAGAAATATTAGAAGATAGTTAGTAATATTAGACATAAATCACCTAGCTAAGAGGCAATAGGAGAGTGTAGTTATGTGTTAAAGTGATGAAAAATGACGATAATTAGTGGGTTTCGTAGGGGCGCGCTTAATATGTTAAAACAATTGACTCACCTCCATGATTATGATATAATTAATGTAATGTTTTGTTAGGGTTTTTCATTTGAAAGATATGAAGGTTTGATGATTGGAATGAATCGTGTTGAAATAATTATAAATATTTCTATAAATAGTAAAGAGAGACTTTCTTTTTTCAATTTCCTAATTGGAATTAAGAGAATATGAGCTCTTAGGATATCTAAATTTATTTATTTGAGCCAAAAGGTAATGCAAATCCCAGTTGTGTATTTTTGTTTTTAAATTGGGAAAGCATAGCTAGGAGAAAAATAAAAAATTATATGCTAGGGTAAATTTAACTAGCTAAATTTTTTTAAAGAAGGTCAAAAATGACGTAGATTGGGTGGAGTTCTATTTGATTTTGGGAGAATTTTTAATTTGAGATTTATTAGATTAAGTAGTTTTATTCATTACTAGGAAAGGTCGTATACCCTTAAGAAAAATGGGATTTGTTGTGCTAGAATGAAATCATAGCATGGGCAATGGCATGATTTGGGCTTGAGTATATATTTATGGTGGTCTATTGTATTTATCTAGGGTGGAAAATGTAGTAGAGAAATGATGATTCTTGGTCATTAGATGATCGTGTTAATCTACGATGGATGATATGGTTTTGAAGGAGTTTATGTATTTGATTTTTTTAATTTGATATGTTTTTTTATAATTACTTTGGAATGAGATTTGATGGGTATTGTTGGTTGATATTTTTTATGTGTCATGAAGGATTTGATTTTGGAGATCATTAGACGTGGAATAATTATTAGATTTTTGTGTATTTGATTTACACAAGATATTAAATAGCTATGAGGGTTAAGTTTTGGAGATATTATGCATATTATGCGGATGTTGTTGGATATTTATACGATACATATGTGTTTGGTACATTTTGAGTTTATGTCCAACACTTTTAGATGGAGGGATGGTGAATAGAAGATAGAGGTTGCAATGAAACTATATGATCTTCATGGAGTTCTTGGGTTTTTTATTGAAGGTGTTATGATGTTTTTTATGTACCATCAAGTACATCACGAAGAAATTCTTAGAATGGTGGGCCAAGTAAGTGAGGAGTATCATTCAAACTTATTGATGTTCATTTTGATTTTTTTATATACCGCAAAGATTTCATATATACAAAAGGAAATTATGTGTATGGTTATGGCCTGAGTTGTATGTAATAATGATGATGGAGCATTACCATTATTTATATTGGTTTAATGGATATGTGAATTAGAGGCCAACATACAATTTAGTTCTAGAAGTGCACATCAATAGTGGAAGAGAGGCCAAAAAACTATGGAAGAAGTTAGTTATAGGTGTTTGATACATGTTACAAAATAGAAGGTAGTTTGGGAGCCCTCTATAAGCATAATACATCATTGTCCCGGTTGGCCAACTATAAGTATTTCAGAGGGTACATTGGATATCAAATTGAATTATGTGTGGTAGGTGGAGACACACCCAATTGATATAGTTTCTTTTTAGTTTGTGTGTTAAATCATGTGCTAGACCTACCCCTTTCAAATTATCAACCATGAAACATTAGAGAGATAGGAGGGAGAGTTGGCCAATGGTATTAGTGATACCATATTGTAACCATGTTGAGTCAGGAATTCCCAATAATGAGGTATCATGTGACACTTACGGAGGGAATAAGGAGTTGCACTATAGGGACCTTAGTTGATAGAGGAGGGGGAAATTCCCTAGACATAGGCTAGTGATGAGGAGGATAGAGTAGAGATACGTCGAGAATGAAGTTGTGAGTGGTGGTTAAGGATGTTATATGTCATATATGGGTTCCAAGATAGTATCATATATGATGGGGTGACCATGGAAGAGATTGATGCTTCAAGGAGACCACTTATGATAGTGGTTCCTTGAGATAGGTGGGAGTAGTAGATATGAGATCGTTGATCGAGATATGATGATGAAAATGTAGTTTTGAGAGGATGGACATATGGAGCCTTTATGGTAGAGCATCCTAGTGATCTAGGTGACTATAAAAGGTTTTTATGATAACATAGATGATGTTGAACAAATTACCAATGAGGTATTTAGTTTGTTATCTCTATAAATTAGACCTCAACTGAGTGGAACTTGTTGATTTCAAGTGAGCAACACAAGATTTTGGATAGAAAATTGGGCAAACCATAAACATTTGTGATGGTAGATCCACTATTAGTGATGTATAAAGATTCAATGAGTGTATTTACACTTATGGGAGAGCCAACTTATGAGCCTCAGAGGATAGATATGTCTAAGTTGCAACAAGTTTTGAATACATGACATTGTTGGTGTAGACACTTTTCCATGGACAAATAGTGTTGACATGAGAGTAGGTGGGTAGACTCCTAGATGAATTGAAGGTGGTTTTACATCGGGTGATTGATTTAGCCCACTTTACTAAGTTGGAGATTTTAGAAACTAGAGATGAGGGAAAGGATGTATTGTCTTGATCTAAAACCACCTCGATAGCTCAATCCATATGAGATATAAGTCAGAACCATCATCTCAAAGCATCAAAAGACCTTTGTATGAGGTTTTGCTTGAGGGGTGATTTTAATATTTGTGATAGAGATATTTTATATGATATATAAAATGAACACACACACACGTGTGTGTGTGTGTGTGTGTGTGTGTGTGTGTGTGTGTGATAATTTTAGTGGCGAATATTTTAGTGCGAATATTCCATTTTTGAAAAATTTGAAAAGGCAAATTTTCTGGCGCGGGTCAGTGACCTGTTCACCTAAAAATTACACTTTAATTTTTTTTAGGGGTCGGCTTCGCCTACCCTTGAAAAATATCCCCTATATAATCCTAGATTATTCGCTAGGTAGAACACTTCTACTTCACATTTGTCAACAATATGATATATCCCGTATTGTAGATGCACGACAATGGGGTTATTTGTTGATGCGTGACACTGATGGATAGTTGACACGCGATAAGGAGGTACTGCAGATATTGACGCATAGTAGACGCATGACAAAGAGTTTGTTGATGAGCGACACGAAGATTTTTTCGATGCGCAAGCAGAGGGCGGAGGCTACAGGTGCACGACAGGAGATTTGTTGTCGCGTGTCAACAAATAACCCTCATTGACGCGCGTCAACAACCTTGTTGACACGCAGTCAATGAGGGTTTTTTGTTGATGCGCATCAATAGACCTCATTGACGCGCGTCAACAAGGTTGTTGACGCGTCAATGAGGTCTGTTGACGCGCGTCAACAAGGTTTGCCGACACGCGTCAATGAGGTTTGTTGACGCTTGCGTCGCAGGACCTCATTGACACGCGCCAATAACCTTCTTGACGCGTGTCAATGAGGTCCGCTGATGCTCGTCAATGAGGGTTGTTGCGCGTCGATGAGGGTTATTAATGCTGACACTACTATGAGATAGTTGACGCGTGACAAGGAGGTACAATAGATATTGACGCATAGCAGACGCACAACAAAGAGTTTATTGACGCACGACGAAGATTTTTTCGATGAAAAAGCAGAGGGCGGAGGCTGCAAACGCGTGACGGAGATCTCTTTGACGCGCCAACAAGGTTTTGACTTGCGTCAATGAGGTCTTTTGACACGCGTCAATGCATTTTTTTTGACGCGCGACAGCAAAATCTCTGTCACACGTCTGCAGCCTTCTATCTCACCACTTGACAATCAGGCAAAAAAATTTTTTCATACAACCCCCAAAAAATTCACCTTCCCTGCGAAACCGGTTCCGGGGATACTTGCCAGGTATTTTCCACCTCCGATTTCCAAGAGGTCTCTTAAAATGAACCCCTGGTGTGTGTGTAAATGTATATATGTATATAAGTGAGATTAAATTTTTCTATCATGATATCATGTGTATTTTAAGTTGATATTTGATGAATGTTTAATTTTATGATTCCATTTTTTATTTTTGTAGAAATCTAGAAACACTATTGAAATGTAGAAATTAAATGATAAAAAGATAAAAATGAAATAGTAGGTGAAATGTGTAATATTGAATGGCATGGTGACGAATTAGAGGACCAAACAAAGTGATAAGAGTTAAACCAAAGTAGGATATGATAGAACATTTAGTTTAAAAATGTCCTACTCATTAAGTACTTGTCGTAGGAACCCAAATGACAGAAGATAGAGAAATTACAAAAGCATCCAAGATAGGAACTAATCATTATAGAAATCCAAGATGGAGAGGTAAACCCAAGTGAGAGAATATAAATAGAGTTACAAAATTCTTTAAGAAATTAAGTAATGGCCACAAGAACTCCAATGAGATAGATAAACCTCATAAAGATAATATAGATGGTGAGGTACTCGAGAGAATAAAATCAATCGATGATGAAGTGTGAAAGATTAACATGTATGGTTGATTATGTAAATATTTACTTCATTTAGGGTTTAACATTGAGTATGAATCATGAGGTCCTTGAGATTATCCTAATTGTTGTTGATACTATGATGGACTTTAGAACATGTGGAAAAGAAAGACTACTTAATATGATCATTGATCTAAGTGAGAAGATCATAGTGGATATCATAAAGGGTGAGATGATGAGGATTAATGAGTTTGGAAATAACTAGATGATGGGATAGAAGGATGTAATGGAGGAGCTTGGAATCAATGCTTAGGAAAATGAGGAGAAGGTTCTTAAAATTGGTGCTTCTTGGAGATAACATGACAAATATCATTTATATACAAGAAACATATGTTATGAGAACAAAACAGTGGCGCATTGGAAGATGGTTACATGGATTTTTTTGGTCTCATAAATATTATTCTAGGAATCTCTTCATATATCATCCATATCTTCTACAATATAAATCATCATGCCATGAGAATCATGCCATATGTATTATGACTTAGCCGCGGGTGGGATAACAATGATAATGGAAAGAAGATTTGGTGGTGATGTCATGGAAGGTAGAATTATAAGGATATCATAATAGGTGTTGTAGAGGGATCATCCGAGTGGAGGGATATGGTTCAGGAATCAAATCTCCAATTAGATTAGTGTAATTCATGAGATTTCCCTTAGAGTAAAATTCGAATAAGTAATCTTCAACATCCATGAGGTCATCCACCTATAGATAAAATCCAGTATGTGTGTATTTTTGGGAGACTATGATCGTGTTGATGTTATGTCTAAAGGTAAAGCATAACTGATTCGTAATATTGAAGTGCTTCCATATTCTTAGCCCAAGAATACCCTATTAAGAAGTGATCATTAGGGAATATCTATCATCATAATTAGGTGTATTAAAATCAATAATACATGATTTGATAATATTCTTGTGTTATACATGGCCGAGGAAAGGGTTGTTCCCTTGATCACACCAGTTCACAAGGGGAAGTCATCTATATTTTGTTGCTGCTTTGGGGTCAATGGCGCTTGGATGAAAAAAAAAAACTAAAGCTAGCTATTGACACCCATGTCTTGAAACTTGATGATGAAACTCTTCTCAAAGTTAGAGATTTGGAAGATGCATATAGAAATCACGCTCTCATCTGCAAGTTCAACCATATTTGGCCCAAGCTTTCATAATTGCACAAATGGATCAGTGAAAAATGGAGCTCCAAAATCAAGGTTAATATTGGACTCTACCCCTATTCCAAAGCTTACTTCATCGTTGTTTTTGAATCTAATGAGGATCCTTAATTCATAAACAATGTGTATTGGGTTTGGGGGGATCAATATGGTTTAATGAATAAATCCTGGTATCCCTTATTTGATGCATTGAAAGACTCATTTTACACAATACCCATCTGGATTAGACTCCCTAGCCTCCCCTTGAAATTTTGGGATGAATCTTTCCTAGAAGCTATAGGTAATATGTTGGGGGTCTTTGAAAAAATTCATAATACTACTTTGCTTGATTGCATACTTCCTATGCTCGAATAATGGTTGATTTAGACATCTCCCATAACCTTCTTGAGAAAATTAACTTGCAGATCAGAGATAGAATATGGACCCAAAGACTTGACTATGAAATATTGGCATTTCGTTGCCACAGGTGCTTAAAAAAGGGCACGTGTTGGAGGATTGTGGACGTGCAAAGAAAAAAAGGGCTCCAATCCAACCTGGTGGGTTGGTTCACAACCCTCTCACTTCACTGTCAATGCCCTTGCATATCCTGTGGTTTGAGCCCTCCTCTAGCCGTCTTGTCCCCTTTTGCGAACCCCTCTCAGTCGCCTCATAGTGAAACAAAGACTCATATCCCTCGGGCCCCTGTTGAGGAGGTCATGGAGAGGGTAATCCCCTCTTCTCCAATTAGTTCTCCTTTTCGACCTATTATCTCTTTTAATATTCTCCTCCGATGCGATCCTAATTCTGATGTTGAGCACAACAAGGAGGAGTGGATAGTGGTCTAGAACAAGATAAAATTCTCTCCTAAACTGAAACCATACCTATCATATATGACACTCAGATCACATTCTTCATCTTTGGGTTGATTTTCGTTCTTTGATCTTGTTATTATTTAGGCGTTGTTGATGTTTCATGGCAGCTTGTTCCTATTTTGTTTCTCTTTATCTTTATTGTTGTATCTTGACTCCAGGCCTTTTTGTACCTGGGTAGGATCCTAGTAAAAAAAACCTTTACCCTTAAATAATAAAAAATATATTATTGTGCTATATAAGATATTCTATGGGATGATGCTTAGTGTAAATAATGGTGATAGGGACTCCATCGGCATCCTACTTATAGATGGTCGGAAGGTTGGGCCACCTCACCAGTTGTTCGTGATCATTGTGCAACTGCGAAGTACTACGCAAACCCGAATAAGAAGAAGGAGACTTGTCTTCATTTGTCATCTTTCCTGCGTCTACCACAAGCTTCGGAATAAATTCTTGCAAGATCGTCAGTTGTACGCATTCATCTCCACTCTTATATGATTGAAATGCCTCCACATACATGACCGAGGAAAATCTCCTATGAAGTGGAGAGATGGCCGTGTGTGGTTTAGAGCTTGCAGATTGCTTACAACGCCAACCATGTCGTCGATAAAACACGTTCCCTCAACGATCCTTAACTAGTTCACACAAACCCGGTGGGTCCCATGCTCTGCACCAATCACCAATTTAATTTTAAAAAACATTAATTTATTGTGGAGCGTGGGACCCACCAGGTTTGTGTGCGCTAGTTACGGTCAACTCTTCCGCTCATCTTCTCTGGTAAAACAAAATATCTCTTTCCTGACTTCAATTTCTTGGCGGCAGATAAAACTAGGATTTTTTTGCCCAAGATAAAACGAATCAGAGTGCGTTACATCTTTTTTAGGGTACCTATGCTTTATTTCACATGCATTGATGTTGCACTCCTGCAGAAACTGCAAATGCCCATGATGACAGCCCATCTGAAACTACAATCTTTATTTGTCTTACACTTTTATCATAAGAATTCTGGCAAAGCCGCCACATATGGTTTCCTATTATGGCGAAAACAAATACAGAAAGCGTTTCGTACAAAAATATGTAAATGAGATTTCCAATAAAGAAATCATTAATGAGAAATCCAGGTATCGTTCAAAATTTGGTTCAGAAAGATTAGATTGCACCATCAAAATTTGAACAGGGGATGAGATTTGACAGGCGCCAGGGATATTTTTGTTACATTTTTTAAGACGTATTTTACAAATTTTTACATCATTTATCAGTCATGTGTGACGTGAATGTATTAACAGATGCACTCAATATTATCATAGTATATCTCTATTAATCTTCAAATCTAAAGCTATGGATTATATGATTTCTTATATTTAAAAATATGGATTTTAAAGTAATAAATTGAATTAAAAATAAGCCTATACAAAATAATTGGTTTCTTGTAGGAGACGTTTATTTTTGAAATATCTACCTTCAAATATATTCAAAAATACACACCCACGACCATTAAAAATGTTTCAACGTATACGATTTGTAGTTGTGGGCAAGAATCAACCATCTCAGCCCTAATCGGTGTGTGCAATTTGCATAATGACCGAGTCATCTAAGTTGGTTGATTTTAGAGCATTAGAACATGTACCTTTTTCATATGGTTTGACATTGGATTTACAAATGTCAAATGTTTGAATTGCATTTTAAAGATATGTTGTGGAGAAGAAAATGACCAAAATTTTAAGATGAAATGCCACCTATAAGATCCACGGATCAAATTTGATAAAACATTGAATGAAGGACAACCATTAATTTTTGCTACGAATTTTTAATATACATAAATGAATTTCAAATTAACTGCTATGCAAAGACTTTTTTTAATTACATAATATGTTCAATGAGGTATAGTTAATATCGTGTTATATAAGGATTATGCTTATTTAATTGTATTAAAATTCAGTGGAAGTTGCAGTAATTTACATAAGCAAAATATGTTTCGATAATTGTGTTTGTGAGTCAATGTTTCTTCGTCCTACTAACAAATGGTTACAATGTTTATGTATTAACTGGATTTCTTTGTCTTGTGATTATTAACAAAAATATGCAATAATATATTATTATCATATTAAAGTGACTATTCATCGTAGTCATCTTAAGATAACTTAATTTCATGAGTGAAAACCCCACAACATTTAGTAATCTAATAGTTTTCCTATACTCCAATGCTCTACAAAATTGAGTCACATTTGTGTTCTTTCATGCCAATCTCTTTCAAAGCAAAAAATCATTTAGTATTTTTAATGATTTATTCCACATATAGACATTACACTTAGATACAATGTGGATTTGGCACATTTTGTGGGGCTCAAGTCATTCTCTGACAAGTCTTATGGGGGACCACGATACTTATGTAAGTGTTTGAGGGTAGGAACCCACAATTGTTTTGGGTTCATATATGTGGTTTATGGTTTGAATGGGTTGTTTTCACCGATAGTATACAATCGATGGTCTTAATATCCATTGTATTATACTTTTTTTTACAAGGTGTGCCGTCAGATTAAGGTTTGGATGGAGGAAAAAGATTTCTTATTCAACTCATATGTTCAACCTTGTAGCATCAATTTGTAAAATGGACACTACATAAGTGAATATAGTCATAATAAACATTATTATATATTGATCTAGATTAAATATTTCTTGTTTCAACATCCATATGTGTATGGAGAGAAATGTCACTATGTATCAAAGTAGTCATTGAAGTACAATATGTGGTAAAATAGGTAGTTATCTAAATTACCACTTGAGAGGGGCTTGTAATTGAATCTTAGTTAGTTGAGACATAGAAATGAAAGTTACTTTTTCTTATATTTTATTTTGGCAAGGTTTACATTCAATATATTGTATTGATACTTAGTATGAGGTTTATATTGTGCATTGGGTGCATAATTATGCTTGTTCATAGCTATAATCTTGACTTCTTCATCCATAAGTGTATACTATATTTCATTGAAGGACAAAAACTTTGAAAAAATAATTAATTTTTACAAGATAGAAAGTAAAATTAATGTGAATAGATCTTGAAGTTCTTTTTCAGTAAGTGGATTTTTTCTCTTAGTAAGAATCGTCTTATATCAAAACACATAAGAACTAATCATATCACTAATGTCTTACTTAAATTTTTACGTGTGAATGTAGGATACTTTCTCATCATTATTGATTCAAAAGTATGCTAAAAACCGGTCCTCCAATGGATTCAAGGCCTTAATATATTGAGGAGTTGAGTCACAAAACCACTATAAGGAATAAATCTCCAGAGAAGGCTGGTTCCTATTCCTCTGTTCAGATGCACACGAAAATGCAGAGGGTTTACTCAAAACCTAATCTAATCTTGCCAAGGAGATAGGGTAAGAAGATGCATAAAAATAAACCTAAGCTAACAGAGGTGATGCACCGAGGAATGAAGAACACCTATCTTGCCAATAAACACAAACCATTCAAATGTGATGCAAGATCATGCACAGATAACAAAATTTGCAGTGAAAGATCAGGAGGATGTAAATGAACACAGAGAGGGTTGAGAATCATCCACAGACATGCATTACTTGCTCCAAAGATCGATACAATACACTACAAAATGCCAAGAGGCAAAGTTGCATTACAGTTTTAAATGGGAGGTTTGAACTCCACAAATTCACTCACAAAGAGAAGAAGGAGGCAAAACAAGAATGTTCAACCTTGTAGCTAAGCCCCTCCTTACGATTTATAGGAAGAATGAGAGAGAGAAGAGAGAGGAAATCCAGATCTACCCCAACCACTTCTAGGTTACATTTAATTCATCTCATTATGGCGGTAGGTGAGAACCCTCAAAGAAAAGCGGTGAACTCTATTTTGCATTTAAACTAGTTGTTCAAACGTCATTTCGCCATTATCACGTACTGCAGGCGTTTTTAATTTTATCTCTCCAAACCGAACCAAAATGCAAGATTTACCACGTAATCATGTAGAGAATTTCACCAGATTTCCATTGATATAAAGAATGTGAAAATCCAGCTCTGGATCGAAAGTTATGGCGATCCGAAGATTTAGGCAAAAAGCAGGCCAAAACGGATCAAGGCGGAAAATATTTGAATTTTTCCGCGCTCTCGCCACTGGATGACACATTTGGCTCGATTCGTTCGCGGGTTCATCCTCTGAAAATTCCTTTCGTGCCTTTAAACTTGGACACGTGGCACTATTTTATTGGTTCGGGCCTGAGGGGCGCATTTTTACCTTGAGCCAAACACTTAGCAACTTTTCAACCTTCTGACACGTGGCACGTTCTGATTCGTCGTGGGCCTCCTTGTCTCTTTTCGGCCATTTCACCTTTTCGCGTCCCGCGCATCTCTCGCGTACCTTTGGCCTGGATGTCCCGGACGAAAATCTCCTGCTTCGGCCGAATCGGGCTCCCTTGTTCCTGTTTGCGGTGAAGACACGTGGCGAGATTCCATTCGCTCTCGGCTCTTTCGGCTTTTCACGTCCTCCGCGTACCTTTGTCCCGGATGTCCCAAATTGTTCCAGACGAAAGTCTCTGCTTCGGCCCGAATCGGCCGGTTCGCGTCTCGTATACTTTTGGTCCGGATGTCCCAACTATAAGCGCTCGGGACAAATATCTCCAAACCACCGAAATGGACTCGGGATTTGCACCAAACCGGCCGATCGGGCGCCCCATGCGTACATTTTTTGGCCTCGGATGTCCTGCATCGTGCGAAACAAGACTTAGGCAATTTTCTTCATTTTTTAGCGGTTCGGATTTTCGCGCCCAAGCGCCCCGATGTCCCAATCGGCCTGCTGCACTGACCACCACTGGCGGCTTTTCGACCGATTCGCGCCCGACGTCCCAACTGTCCCAACTACTGCGCCGACTAGGAATTAGCCTATTTTCTTCATTTTTCAGCCCCAAGCTTGGTTTTTTGCAATTTTTTCACATTTTTAAAACTTGTTGAGTTTTCTTCTTGGGTGGGGAGTTAGAAAAGGCCGAGGGCACCCGAAAAACATGATTTTGGGCCTCAAATCAATCTACTTGCTCGGGGATGAATAATCTGATGCATGTTATCAAAATTACCTTGGGGTGAATTTTGATAACAATTTGGTGACTCAATGGGGTCATCCGCCTCGCTTGGATGAAGTTACCAGTTGCCTGAAGCATCCATTGGGCATGGAGTCATGAGTTGTAACCTGCAACTGATCTGAAATTTGAAAACCTCCTCTCTGAGCCACTTGGAAACCCACTGAAATGGAGTCGTTCTCACCAAAATGCCACTGAAATGGACTGTGCAAGAGCAAAACCAGCACCACAAAAACTATGTATAGAACTGAAAATCATACATGCTCCAAATGGAACATGCAAAGTGTGCACAAGCACTTCTTCTACTAAAAGCAAACCTACCTACTCTACTCTAACTGGAAGCAAAGGCAAGCTAAACAAACCCTGCAACTGGTTGTGCAAAATAGCTTCCTTTCTTCAAAATTGGCAACCATGCAACTGATTTGGCATTGAACATGGCTGATTGGATGGATGGAAAATCAACAAGAAGTTGGTCTTCCACCCAAATCATCAAGGTATCACTGAAGGTAGATTCAATACCTCTTTTAGTTGCTCGCATTTGGATTCAAGAGGTATGACACCTGATCCTTGG
This sequence comes from Taxus wallichiana var. yunnanensis, assembly GCA_018340775.1. Taxonomy (NCBI): domain Eukaryota; kingdom Viridiplantae; phylum Streptophyta; class Pinopsida; order Cupressales; family Taxaceae; genus Taxus; species Taxus wallichiana. The sequence continues at coordinate 185,866,094 of CM031233.1, read as the reverse complement.
TACTTGTAGCTCACCCTCATGCTCAAGCAAGCATGACATGGTTGGTTGTGACTTCTCCTTTGGCTCCAATAAAGCCAAATACCGATCGGGCAAGGTATGGTCCGTTTGATATGCCCATAGCTCTGATTTTAAACTCCAAAAATGGAGTCTTCTTGTAGACCTTCTTGAATGGATGGTGTGGAAGCAATGGTAGAATCTTTGTGCCCTTTCTCTTCCTCCAATGAAGGACATGAAAGATTAAAATCTTCCAATCTTGGTTCCAAAGAGTGCTTTATAAGATGCAGTGTTGCAAATGAATGTTCTCCTTCATGATAGTAGACTCAAGTGTTTGGAATGTGGATGATGAAAGAGAGAATGGTGGAAACTCAATCGGCTCTTCTCCATCAAAACAGTCCTCCAAATCTGACAGATAAACTACCTCATGGCTGTTCTCACGCAAATGCTCCACTTCCTCCATGGTGTCTTCTTGATATGTAACTTGAACACCATGGTTTCTTTCACCCTCCAACATTGAATTTGAGAGATCAAACTCCTCTTCAGTACTAGAACTTGAGAGAAGTGAAGTAGAAAGAAGAAATGAAGGTTCTCCTATAGCCTGCTTTGTGTTCAAAGCCCTTGGATCTGCAATTTTCTCCTCCACAACTAGAATGTGCTCCTCTTCTTTTGGCTCTGGAGCAGCCTTCTCCTTCTCTACTACTTGAAGACAATCTTGCTCTTGATAGAACTCTTCCTCCAGCATGAAGTTTGTCAAGTCAAACTCTTCAACTCTGCTGCTCCAGAGGACAAGTTGGGACCTGCAAGAACTTCTTTCGAGCTTTCTTCCTTTATGGCTGATTGTGCAACTTGAATTGAATCAGCATTCCTTCAAATAGAGTGCCAACATGGACACTACTTTTGAGCAAAATGACTACCGATCTCGCTTCTTCTTTTTCTCTTCTTCTCGCTGCCACAAAATCAGTCTTAACCACCATTTGTTCAACCTTAACCTCTCTTCGTAGGTTTAACCATCAAGGGGATCTTTGTCATCCCAAATTTGGCAACCCAAACCCTCAAGTTCAGTTCGTCATTTCTTTTGTTGGGCTCCTCTTCTTGCCGTTGTTTTCCTTCATGGCCGATTTTTGCAATTTCTACTTCCCCACATGGAATTGGGAATGCAAGAGGAGGGATGGGTTGAACTCAATTGATTTGGAAATTTTTGTGGTGGTAGAGGAGGTGAAACCTCTTGTTTCTTTGGGGAGAGCGTATTTCTTTTAGCTCTTGTGGAGGGGATGACTGTTTGGAAGGAAAAAGGAAAGAAGAATTGAGGTGTGGTGGAAGACTGAGAGGTGGAGACATGGGATCAACATTTGGGACAGTAGATGGGGAGTTTAGAATTTGCAATTCCAAATGAGATGGTGCTACTTGAGTAATGGGAAGAGAAAAACTAGATGATGGTGTAGAACTTACCCATTGACAAGGTTGTTCAACAACAAGTGTATAGTCCTCTATTTCTGCTATCCATTGTGCAACTTGGGGCATCATCTTCATCATGAAGTCCATCTTCTCTTGAGGGTTGTAATGCCTTGGAAAAGGTCCCACCCATGGACAGGGTGCTCCACAACCGATTCCAAATGCTTTCATTTGTGCTTGAGCCCTGGACTGCACCATCTTTACCTCCATCTTTTGGATTTTCTCCAACAGACCAGCATCTTGTATCTAATGGTCTTCATTATATACATACACTTGCTCTTGGAAAGCTCCATAGCTAGACCGATTTTGGCATCGCTGCTCATATGGGTATGCATGCTGATTTTGAATTTGTTCAAAATGCTGATTTGGAGGATTTAAAAACATGTCGAGGTGGGAAACATTCTTCTTGTTGTTGAAAATGTGAATTCCATGATGGAAATGAAGTCATGATTGCACAACTTCATGGAATGGAAAAGAATGAAAGAGATGGAAAGAAATATGGATGGAAATGGATGGAAAATGGGTCTACAACTTCAGAAATGGGTTGCTGATCAGATGGAGTCGCCAGATGTGTTTGCAAGTGCCTCCAAAGGCTGAAATCTTCACAGAACACACCAACCTTGCAAAAGATGAAGTGGAAGACCTCTAAGGTCCCACCGGCGTGCGAATCGTTAGTGCAAAATCACAGCACCCCGGATGTTAGTCAGATTTCTAGGTTCATACTAAAGCATCCAAAGTGTGATTGCACAACATGGAATCCTTTCTCCAAGTGTGGGACTTGCAAAAATGAGAAAGGAATCTCCAGAGAAGGCTGGTTCCTATTCCTCTGTTCAGATGCACACAAAAATGCAGAGGGTTTACTCAAAACCTAATCTAATCTTGCCAAGGAGATAGGGTAAGAAGATGTATAAAAATAAACCTAAGCTAACAGAGGTGATGCACCGAGGAATGAAGAACACCTATCTTGCCAATAAACACAAACCATTCAAATGTGATGCAAGATCATGCACAGATAACAAAATTTGCAGTGAAAGATCAGGAGGATGCAAATGAACACAGAGAGGGTTGAGAATCATCCACAGACATGCATTACTTGCTCCAAAGATTGATACAATACACTACAAAATGCCAAGAGGCAAAGTTGCATTACAGTTTTAAATGGGAGGTTGAACTCCACAAATTCATCTGCCAAAGAGAAGAAGGGAGGGGCAAAACAAGAATGTTCAACCTTTAGAAAGAAGCCCCTCCTTACAATTTATAGGAAGAATGAGAGAGGGAAGAGAGAGGAAATCTAGATCTACCCCAACCACTTCTAGGTTGCATTTAATTCATCTCATTATGGTGGTAGGTGAGAACCCTAGCAAAAGCGGTGAACTATATTTTGCATTTAAGCTGGTTGTTGAAACGTCATTTCTGGCCATTATCATGTACCAGAGGCATTTTTTAATTTTCTCTCTCCAAACTAAACCAAAATGCAAGATTGACCCTGGAATCATGTAGATAATTTCACCAGCTTTCCATTGATATAAAGAATGCGAAATCCGAGCTCTGGATCGAAAGTTATGGCTATCTAAAGATTTAGGGCAAAAAAATAAAGCCAAACGGATCGGCGGGAAAATATTTGAATTTTTTCCTTGCTCGCCACTTGGATGACACGTGTCGCTGCTCTGATTCATTCACGAGTTCATCCTCTAAAATTCCTTTCGTGCCTTTAAACTTGGACACGTGGCACTATTTTATTGGTTCGGGCCCGAGGGGTACATATTTACCTTGTGCAAACACTTAAAGAACTTTTCAACCTTCGACACGTGGCACGTTCTGATTCGTCCGCTGGTCTCCTTGTCTCTTTTCATCCATTTCTCCTTTTCGCATCCCGCGCGTCTCTCACGTACCTTTGGCCCGGATGTCCTAGACAAAAATCTCCTGCTTCGGCCGTAATTGGGCTCCTTGTTCTGTTTTGCGGTGAAGACACGTGGCGAGATTCCATTGGCTCTCGGCTCTTTGGCTTTCGCATCCTCCATGTACCTTTGTCCCGGATGTCCTAAACTATCATGAACAAAAGTCTCTGCTTCGGCCGAATCGGCCGATTCGCGTCTTCCGCGTACTTTTCTTATCTTGATGTCCTGATCGCACTGGGACAAATATCTCCCAAACCACCCGAAATGGATCGACTTGCGCCAAAGGCTGGCGATCGCAAGGTCCGTGTACTTTTGGCCCGGATGTCCCAGACCACGCGAAACAAGACTTAGGCAATTTTCTTCATTTTTTTCAGCCTTGGTTGACTTTTCGCACCCCGCACGTTCGATGTCCCAAAGCTGGCAATGCGGCGGACCGCCCTGGGTGGCTTTTCGGCCGATTCGCGCCTTACATCCCAATGTCCCAATCATTGCGCCGACTAGGACTTAGCCGATTTTCTTCATTTTTCAACCCCAAGCTTGGTTTTTTGCAATTTTTTCACATTTTTAAAACTTGCTGAGTTTTCTTCTTGGGTGGGGGAGTTAGAAAAAGGCCTGAGGGGACCACAGAAAAACATGATTTTGGGCCTCGAATCAATCTACTTGCTCGGGACTCGAATAATTCGATACATGTTATCAAAATTACCCTCGGGGTGAATTTTGGATAATGAAACTTCATGGGAATATAATAATGAGGATCTTCTCATTGTGGGAACAATGTATAAATGGTATATGGAAGGAATGAATATTTTTTCTTGAATATACTTTACCTTCATAGATAAGATCTTGAGAAATGAAACACATAGGAAACATATAGGGACCCCATTCTATTACGCATGGTTTTTGAAATAGATCATATGGATCCTTGGAATAATAGTTCCCATGCTTTTTTCTCTAATTACAAAATCATGTTGGACATTGTGTCTAGTTGTCATTGATGGAAAAGGGTGTCAAGATGTTCGATGTGTCTCCATGAGATGTCATTCATTAGCAAGTGAAGGTTGACTAGTAGTGAAGTGTTATTGTGTCATGAAGTTGAAGTAGCATGATATCTAGTTGTATATGCATGGTTATTAAGGCATGGTCAATCAACTAGGTGAAGAGAACGAGCTCAAAAGTTAGTCAAATTTTATTAGGAGGTCTAACATGCTTGGATTGATAAGTGAAAGGATTTAATGAGTCTGTAAGATGTTTTCAAGGCATGATTATGAGATTCATGTGGTGAAACAATCCATTCTAGGTTTTGTTATTGACCTAGATCAAATAAGATGAGATGTTATCATAAAGTATGATACATGGTAGACTTGTTTGAGCATGTAAGGAGTAATTTGAGGTTGCATAACATGTGTACAAGGTGTATCAGGTCACTATTCAAGTATATGATGTAGGCTAAAGGTCCTTTTGAAACCAATCAATTTTAAAAAGGTAAGAAAGACAAGGAAAACCATCGTGACTTGAGAGCCTCAATAATGGAAAATCATGGGTAAGCATTATACATCATCAAAAAGGTTGTTGTAGTGCTTTGTGCAAAGTTTTAGGTCAATGCACTAAAGAAAAGGAAAGAAATGTTGTTTAGAGCTCTACCGATCTTTTAGAAATGTAAAAACCAACTCGATAAACTACTTTTTATGCTCACCCACACACACACACTTTGCATGGTGTCTTGAGCCTTTCAATGATGTTTAGAAATGGAAATAAGATCATTTTACAAAAATAATGGGTTCATTTTGATGTCACATTTTTAGGAGCCATTCTTAAGAAGCTAGATAGGTCAAAACCCTTACTAAAACCCTAACATTAGAGCGATATTATTCCCTATATACAAACGTTTTAGTGATTTTTCTTCCCCTCGAGGGTTTCCCACTATATGTCTTGTGTTCATGTGCTTATTATTACTTCATGTACTTATGAATGGATATTAAACACTTAATAAGATAGCATTGAAGATGTATGTTAAATGGTTCATTTGACTGATGTATGTAAGCGATGGTAATAGAAAGAAAAGTTTGTGTGTGACTGATTCACCCACCTCTCCGTCAACGTGTTTCTAACAAATCATAGAATCTAGACAATGGACAATATGCATTATGAAACGTACATTATATGAGGCATTTAGGGATCCATCCATGTGCACAAGAGGTGATGTAAAAGTAGTTTAAGTATATGGAATATAAATAGGTATTTTTATGACTATATGTTTCCCCATACTGAAGGGAGATGTAAGTATTGTATATGTATGATAAGAGCCTTGTAATAATGGATATTCCACATGAGATGTAGGTAGGATAGATGTGGATTTCTTCTTGAATTCATATCTAACTATGTATTTATAAGATTCACCTGGATCTAGATTATTATTAAAATATATTAAAAATTCACACCCATCATCTTCATCAAAGATATGAGATTCCTAATCAATGTTCATAATATCTTGATTGATTTTTATTTGAAATAGTTCAATGATCATGACATTGATGGAATTTATCAATAGGGTTCCTACATCTACACGGGATACGATATAATCCATGAGAATTCATCATTAGTAATTTATAATATTTAGATGACTCATTCAATCAGTTGGGATAGTGTATTGATGTCCCTCTTGGAGAATTTCAACACATTTATGTAATGTAAAGGGTACATGTGGAATATCATATATTTTTGATTTGCACACAAAATGATTGAAATCTAAAGGGGCAACATTTTGGGTCCAAATAATATGTCTAATGTGATTGTACCCACTTTGTGAGGAGAGGTGTTTTGAAGACTCTTAGATTTACTAGTTAACAATCAAATGTACCTTATACAAATAACCATTTATTATATTAAAGAGTGAGGTCATACATTAATGGATGAGAAAGCATAAATTCAAACCCTCTTGATCAATAATTATTGAATGTGAACTATAGTAAGAAGGAATTGATATAGGTACCTAATATATTTATAGGGAAAATGTATGTGGTCATAGATAATATATGTTGGAAACGAAAGAGGAAGAAATGTTTAAATGATATTATACAACTTCAAAGGGTGTATAAATATAGTTGGAGGAGGCATGATTGAAAAATCATATGATAGGTATGTAACCGTCTCAGCTACAATGTAATACTCGGAATCAATTTATGTTAACATTCCCCACTTATTACATTATTTTTACAAATGTAACCCTAAATCATCGTCATCTTTTTTGGATTCACCATCTTATTGTCTCGCAACATTTCCTTTCAAATTCTTGTGACAAGGATGTCATTTGGATTTCAGTGAACCTCTATAACCAGATGTGCTCTCATTTGTCAAAATTTTGGATAAAGAGGTGAGCTCATTATGCTCATGTAGTGAGACGTGAATGCTCCTGAGTGCATTCAATTTCATGTTCATCATCAACATCATAGCCTTCTTCAAGCTTGGCACGAATCTTATCCTTCTTGACATCAAACAACACTCAGTCACTATGTCCTTGAATTGCATATTTTGGGGAGTTTTAAGCAACACACAAGTAAAAACTGAGCTCTCGTGGGCTTGACTTGATCTCTCAATAGCTACACCTCTCTCTGGTTGCTTGCAATATTGATAACATCTTTGGGCACAATTTTGCATGCTCTCATATTGTTGCATGGGATCATAGGCTGGTTGTTCGCATTCTTCTTGTATAGCTTTATAGTAGATTTGATGAATAAAGTTGAGGTTTATTAATATTGTGTTGTTTTAATTGATTCAAACAAATTCCACACTTCTCTTGATCTTTTTTAGAGCTGAAATTTCTTCCCATACAAGCACGTGGTATTTTTGGGGTTTCTATAACGCCACTAAAAATGCCTACACGTGACTCAAGGACAACCTAGGTTTAGTTAGAAAAATTATGGATTAATTTTTTTAAAAGGGCGTGCCCTCAAACAGGCTTCAAAACTACAGTTGTCACCTTAAAACTTTAAGGTCCATTAAATTTAATTAATACAAATTTTCCCGTTATAACAAATTAGCCATCCCACATTAAAACTAATTGTAAAAATTAGCCCAATCATGGTTAAATTCTCACTAAGTATTAACTTAATAAACAATTGAATTCCTACAATAGTTAAATATTCCATAGTTACATTTAGAGGGTTAAGGGGGCCAAAATAAATGACTAAATACCCAAGGTATTTACTCCTACAAGATTTAATTAATAACCAAGGTCCCCATTTACATGGGGTTAGAATAACCACTCCCTTACCCCATAAAATGACCCCTTAAAAGTCAACCCATATTTTGAAATTAAAACATTTAAATTAAAAAGGGAAATTTCCATTCACCCACTCTCCACCTACTTTTTGTAGGGATGAATCTCATCCCTTGGATGGATTCAATTTGGTCCCTTGATGTGGAAAAAGGGTAACCAACCCTAAAACATCCTTATGAAGTCTTATTTCTCTTTTCATTTGTCTCATTTCTTTCTTTTGTTTTGCAGGTTGATTGGAGGAGGGAGAGAAGCCATTAGAGACACTCTTAAGCTTTTGGAAGTGGCCTACAAACTCCATTATTCTCCTCATTTTGCTTACACCCTCTCCTAGGGTTTCAATACATTAAAATATTTTATTTAGCATAATTTTCTTTGATTTTCCCAAATGGGCTTGTGGGTTTTGCCCATTTCATTTGGAAAACTATATTTAGCATGCATTTTCATTTTGTTTAAAATATATATACAACTTATGTGTATATATACATTTAAATCCATTTGTATTTTCTTAATGTAAAAAAGATATATTTGTATTCATTCTCTTATTTGTTTTTTTTCTTTATTCAGGAGGAAAATGGTTTTTATATACAATTTATTGGCCGCATGTACTATGGTTTAGGGTATCCCCCACCTTTGGGGTTTTAAAATATTAAAATTTAAAGTTATTTTTTTGTTTTTTTTATGGGGATGGGGTTGCCTACCCCACCTCCTCCCTACCTTAACAAATACCAAAAGGAGGGGCTGCAGCCTAAGCACTCCACCATTTCCTTAATGAATTTGTTTTTGTAAACAAAAGTTTTACCTTTATAAAATTCTGCACTTTTGATTTAAAGCCTCACATTTATAATTTTTGTCTTATTAGCACTTTCTTTGGTTATATTAGCCACGTACTCAAATAATGTGTGTGTGTGTGTGTGTGTGTGTGTGTGTGTGTGTGTGTGTGTAATTTAATATATAAGTGTATTAAAATTTTAAGTATGTTAATATTAATCTATTATTAATATTAATAAGTTGATTAATATTAATAATATTTTAATGTTGATAAAACTTCAAGGTATCAAGATTACTATCAATAAGTAATAATAAATTTATGTGAGCTAATGTTAGCAAGTAAAAATCTTGCGTAAAGATTCTTTTTTTGTAGACTTACAATTTGATATTGTAGTGAGAAGTAGGAGAAAGTAGATTACATTTTCCTTACCCATTTTGTAGATTTGCAATAATTTCAAAATGAGAATTACAAGCTAACCTTAGAAATTAACTTTCTTTCTTAACCAAGTAAAATAAAGACAAATGAAATTTGAGTTCTAGGAGATGATCTACTTTAGTTAACAAGTAAGAGATTACTAACACTTAAGCTCTTTCCATTTCCACATACATTGCAACAAAACTAATTCTACAAGGACAAATATTTCCTTCCCCTTTCACATATAATACAACTTTCAAACAAAGGAAATGAACTTTCTTTTCTATTTCAAACTAATTCACACAAATCTTTCTTCTTTCCTTTCAATGTATAATACACTTCCATAGCCACAATGAAATGCAATATGTTTCTTCACAAGATCAAAACAATGTTCTCCACTTGATGTGGGAAGTCATACAAAAATGTAAATACAAGAATGAAATACATTATTACAATTTCTTCCACTCTAAGTGGGTAAAATACAAGGAAGTTTCACATGGTCACCAACAAGACTCCAAGCTCCAAACACCAACAAGGTAGCTCCTCCAAGAAATTTCTTGATTCACAACAAAATAGGGGGAGAGGCAACGCTCTCCACCCAACCAAGATATCCAATGGAGAGGAGAAGCCATCCTCTCCATTGGCCCCTGAGCCCCAACCACATTACAATGGGAGAAGATCTCAACTCATGGCAACTACTAGCTTCCACAAAACTTAACATATAATTTCACATTCATTCCATTTACATACAAACACAACAACTCAACAAGAAGAAATCAAATAAAACAACAATATAACAAGGCTTATCAAGAAAGCCAAAAGAGTAAGACCTATGGGGAGGCCACTTATGCCTCCCAATGGGAATGGGTGCCCACCCAAAAGCCTCCAATGCAAATCATAATTTCCCTTACAACTCTTATGCCTCCCTCAAGTACCCCTTATACCTCCATAACTCTTATGCCTCCCTACATCTCTTATGTCTCCCTCATAGCAAGAACAAAAGAAAGGAAATGCAAGCATCCCTCAAAACAAGGTGGGGCACCCAACCCAAACTCCCTCCACAAAAAGGGTAAACTCTTATGCCTCCCTACATAAAACTCCCCATAGTCTCCTCCCACTCCAAAACTTAGGCATTCTACCCACACCCAACAAGCATTTCAAAGAGACAACAACATTCAACACAACATATACACACATACAATAAAACAAATAACATAATTTAAACTAAGGTGAAGCTCCTACCTCTCCATGGTAGAGCTTGTTCCAAGTATGAAGTTCCAAGCCTCTCCAAAGATCAAGCAAGCATCCACAAGGCTCCAAAATCCACAAACTCTCTCCAAATCCTCTTACTCTAAAAATTCAAGAGACTAAAAATGATCATCCAACCCCAAAACAAGCAACAAGAATTCAATAAATAGAGAAAAGAGAGGGAGGGATGATGTGGCTCCAAGTAGGATGCCACCTCATTTCCTCTCCACTCCACATCACTTGGTCAACCTCATATTCCAATGCACAATTAATAAGTGGTTGGAGGAATGACAAGAACCTTACACACTCCATCTAAGCCCACTCCCCAAAGGACAAAATTAAATTTTTGAAAGAAAGTGCAATTAACATTTTACCTTTTTAACTTCCCAAAACACCTAAAAGGGCCTAAATTTGACCCCCAACCCATAGGTAGGGTTGGCATGGGCATTTAAGAGGTGTGGGACAAGTTTGACTTGTCCCACAAGCTTCCAAATTTGACTCTAAGGCCAAATTCGAGTTTCCCATGAAGGGTAGAGTGTGCTACACTCAAAACTCAAACACACTTCACTCAACACAAAATCCAAGAGTATATTAATTCTAATAAATGAACTCCTTTTAGTCACATCTTTAATTAGTTTAGGATAAATTCAAATTAGCTTAATTAAGACACTACAACCCATGAATAATAAAGGGGTAAACACAATCCAAAAATCTAAATAATAAAACAAGTGAAATTTCATTACTAAAGAACAACACATACTAACATAATAGAAAAGGGAAATTAAAACAAAACAACACATGACCCCTAGGTCACAATTTTCTCCTAACCAATAATTCTAACACACACACACACACAATTACACGTTGCCATGGTGACCCTAGTTGAATTCTTCTCGAATTCCGATGTGGTTGGTCTCCACTCCCCGATATTGTTGTGAATATAATATACCTGCAAAATAGAGAATACCTCCTTCGGCCTCGTGGCCGTATTAAAACATTCATGTCAAATATGCAATATAAATCCAAAATCAACTATATATGAATTAATATCTTCTACGCAAACACGATATCACTTACAATTTCTAGCACATTTCGTTCCACATTTTATCCACGTCAAAATGATCACAACATTAATCCAATTATCAAAGGTCTACTAAACATGACTAATATATCACATGTCAGAAATACAAGATAAATAATCATGTCAACAGTATATCAAGATCAATATCAAATGTCTCCAATGTCCATATGCATCATATAAGAATCAAATCAATAGCAATTCAGTATCTCTTATATCTACTAGCATGCTAAATCAAAACTATAATATAACCATAAGTGCAGTCGACAATATTGGAAACAATAATAAAAAAGGTGTCGAAGGGAAGTGGGCACTACATTTCCATTTAAAGTGCGACCATGTTGAATGAGGTGTAGCTTATCTTTCAGCACCACAATTTTCTCGTTGAACCTTCCACACTTCTTTTAGAGGTTGACCAAAATGTGGTCAAGGCATTCATGCACTTGGAGTGAGCAACAATGTATGAACACATTGATGGCTTCATTGGCTTCCAAAGGTTTCCCAAGATGCTTCATAACCACCACATGTGCTTCAATGTGCTCTCTACGTGGTCTCCTGCATTTAATGCTTCCCAAAGACATTTTATTGTTACCTCACGCTCTTTTTCCACCAACAGAACATGCTTCACATGAACATAGGGTGTGTCATCAATTGTAACCTTGTGAACAATACCCAAATCCTCCTTTCTTACAAACATTTTTATTTTAACGTGCTAGAGAAGAAGAGAGATTTGCAAACATTGGGAACCATGTTCTATGCTTTATAGAATGATTTGATAGATTACAATGTATAAGCTATGCAAGAAAATTAAACCATAAAGACATCAATGGATTTGGAAAGAAGGTCCATAATGACCCTTAAAATAACAAATGGTGTGCAAACCTTAGAATAGGTATAAAAATGATGAAACCCTTGGGAAAAGTTTTAAAATCTAAATCAAGATATAGAAATTAGGATGGAAATCTAAAATGAAACTCCATGAGAAAGACATATAAAATGCTAAAAGCTACATAAATATGAAGTGAGCTCACCAAAATATTTTCTCTAAGTTAGAATTAAAGGTTTCATTAATAGGATTTAAATATTGAATTATAAATATGCAATTAGATGAAATGATAAATGCTCCAATATTCATAGCTAATAGTACATGTTACCTAGTATAAAGAAGTTGTATTCAATTAAAGTAATGAGTTCACTTATCTTTTTTTTGCTTCATAAGATTAAATGAATCTATAATTGGGCCAATTAGATAGTGAAAATGGTTGATTGTGCTTAATCTCATAAATGGATCCTTAGATCCTCACTAGATAAGTTAGTATCACATTTAAACACTAGTGTGTGGGGGTTATATCATACTTGATATTGTTATTCACTTACGCTTCGATTTGGGTTGAATCTTCTCTATCTTTAACTTCTTCCTACACTTTTATCTTTTATTAATCATCATTCATGAAATTGTGATGATAAATATACCCTAGCTTCCTACTCTAACATTGAAATTTTTCTATGCTCTAATGTCATTTCATGTAACCATGTTATAGAGACTACATATCCCAACAAGTTACAATTTTACTCGTATAGAGTAGCTCTTTCATTATCATATTGTCCTTTCCCCCTCACTTCTCAAGTTAAAGACATGGTTGTTTGTCATTCTCACATTGAAGTCTGCCTTTATTAAGACTTCCCTGAACACACTATACACTAAAATTTTATTTTTGAATAATATTGCATTGACCATTCTCCAGCAGTTTGTGCCAAATTATAAATCACTTGTTCAAACAATCATGCAAAGAACGTGCTTATACATAAATATGGAAATTGAAATTAAAACATGTACCATCCTGCGCAAAATAATAATAAAATCTATTTACAATTTTTATATATATAATAATATGGAGCAACTCATATGGGAGAGTCAAGCTATGACCCGAACCCGAGACCTCCAAGCCCCAGAAAGCACTACACCCAAACTGATCCATGAGGCCTAGCTCTGTTTAGTAAACTCATAATCGAACACTACAAACCCGTAAATTTCCCATTATCCATTTTCTATCTTCAAACACTTTTAAGTGGTGCCAATCAACGTGCATACATAGGACATTGATTACATGGAAAGAGTGAGGGAACTGAAAGTAGGCTTGGACTTTCAAATTATTTGTGCCTAATGGATGGGACAAAAGCAAAATTTGTGGAAAAAACCAGAGGGCGGGGTTTAGCTCTTTCACTTGGCTGTAATTTTTAGAAATTTTTATAGATATATGTATAATCTATTCAAAAATATAATATATATATATAAAGATAATATTAAGTTTTGCCAATTAAACCTTATACAGAAAAAATTGAACGAGGAATGGTTTTCAAAAATTTCAGCAATGTTAATATAATACGTCAGATTTCTAAAACATTTCACCTATAAAAAAACGTTTAAAATCACTCAGCAGTTTGTCTGAAAAAAAATATGTAATAACCTACAGCCTGTCAATTTCCAGGCCGGTGCTACTATATTAAATGTATTAGTAAATTTGTCACAGTGCTGGCTTTATTGACCATTGTCCATTCCCAGATGTTAAGCCGTAACCAAAGGACAAAATTATTTTCATGCCCCTATATATAACTTTCACTTATTCAATTACTTCCATCTCTTATTCATTGGTGTTGTGCAAAGAACGTGCTTATCCATTTGAAGCGCTAAAACAGAGCCCTGAATTGTTGGGAAAGGGTTTTATGATGGGTAGCTCAAACTGTACAAGACCTCATGCTGTTCTGGTTCCTTTTCCTGCCCAAGGGCACGTCAATCCTATGATGCGCCTCGCTCAAAAGCTCCTCCATCACGGATTTACAATCAGTTTCGTCAACACAGACTATAACCATTCTCGTATTCTGCAGGCTAACGAATCCTTCAAGAATTTGAATTCTCAGAATGGTGTTAGTGATATTCGCTGGGTGATCGTACCCGATGGTCTGCCTCCCGGCGACTCTCGAACCGATTTAGCCAAGATGTGTCATGTGACAGAAACTGTCATCGTCTCGTTCGTCGACAAACTGATCGAGGACATGAAAGAGAAGAATCCTGAGCAGGATATCTGTTTAGTAACAGACTGCGTTGCTTCCGCCGCATTAGATGCTGCCATACGCCATCGCATTCCAATGGCTGCTCTCTATACGTCAATGGCGGCTGCCTACGCCCTGCTCTATAATTTGCCAAACTTGGTTGCCACTTCAGCTGTCCCTTCAAACGGTAAGCCAATTACTTTTTCTTGCCAGAAAAAATAAAAATCATGAATATGAATATTTTTGTAATGGAGTTCTTGGTGTAATTGATATCAATTGCAGGAGTCCCGGAGAACTTTGACATGGTGAAATACCTTCCCTCCATGGAAACACTCAGCTCTGGACATCTTCCATGGGTTGTTGGATTCAGTCAGGCCCAGCAAGAGTTCATGTTCCAATTCATTGATCGCTACATGGAAAGAGTGAGGGAACTGAAATGGGTGCTGTTCAATTCATTTTACTATCTTGAAGCCCCAGTAATCGACAGCATGGATTCTCAGAACGGCTCCATATGTTCAATCGGTCCCTTCATTCAAAATGAAAGTGGTCAATCAGAAATGGAACCAGTGAATTTCTGGCCAGAAGAATCGGAGTGCTTGGAGTGGTTAGACAAGTAATCTCCCAAGTCTGTGATATACGTGGCATTCGGAAGCCTGGCTATTCTGAACCAGAGACAGTTGGAGGAGTTTGCCCTGGGATTGGAGGCGACGCAGAAACCGTTTTTGTGGGTTCTGCGCAGCGATCTAATGGATGGGACAAACGTTCTTCTTCCTCCAGCATTCGTGGAAAAAACCAGAGGGCGGGCATGCTTTGTGTCATGGAGTCCGCAGTTGCAGGTTCTCTCTCATCCCTCGAGTTGCGTGTTTCATTACTCACTGTGGATGGAATTCAATTGTGGAGAGCATCTCCATGGGAGTGCCAATGTTGTGCTGGCCCTACTTTGCAGATCAGTTTCTGAATTCTGTTTACGTGGTGGAAGCGTGGAAGATTGGGCTGGTTTTGAATGCCAAAAATGATGGAATAGTTGAGAGGGGGGAAATTGAGAGGGGCGTGAAGAGAGTAGTAGAAGATAATGAGATGAAGATAAGGGTGGCCAACTTCTCACAGAAAGCGAAAGAGGCATTGAACGAGGAATCGGGATCGTCTCATGTAAATTTTACAAAATTTATTACTGCAATGAAAGAGAGAATCCCTGCAACAAAAGACAGGCAGTCAGATATAACCTCCACATGACAGGCAACAGTTTTCTTCATTCAATGCGGAGCACCCAAGTTCAAATAAGGATTGCGAATCCAAGTGCCCGTTATCTGGTCAATAAAACGGTGCTGGTTATATTGACCATGCTCCTTCCATCGACGTACTTCACTCAGCAGTTTTGTCTAAAAAATTCTTTCTTTTATTCACTATTTAATATGTAATAATTCTAAGGCTTGTAATTTCAAGTTATTTTTCTCATAATTTCTTAATCTTACAAATGTGTCGAATGATTACATTTTTTAATGTAAATTTTTTTATTTGAGATTCGTCGGTCTACTATATTAATTGTATTATTTGTAAATTTGTTATAATATTTATTGTGTTTGTAATTCATTATTTCTTATTGGAAGGTAACAAACGTAAGTCTTTAGAGTAATTCGAAATATACTAAACATAATTTATATGGCTATAGTATAAAATTAGAATTTTGTTCCTAATTTGACATATTATATAATAATGATAATACATAATGGTAATAAACGATCAAAACAATTGTAAATTTTGCCATTATTGTATTTGTATTATGTCATTATTTTATTGTATTTGCATGGAAGGTGGGATAGGTTCATTATTGAACTAGTCTAGAACTAATAAATTTGTCCAAGGTTTGCAATGAATCCATTCTAAGGAGAGTTTAAATCTATAAATATGTTCTATGACATGTACAATAATTCTTGCGGAGTTGACCTAGAGAGTTGTCATCTAATATGATTAGGATGTTAAATAGAGCAAAAGGGTGCTTTAAACTTTCTATTAGTATATAATGGGATAAATATCAGAATAGGTACTAATATCATATTGTCAATTGCATGGAACATTTTTTGGCACTAGACAATTGTTCCCATTTTAATCTAATGTCAAATTATTCCCAATTAAAGGAAAATGCAAACCTTGTGTCTCGATTATAGGATGGTGGTGTATATTCTTGATTTCCAATGCACCGATCTATACATGAACCTTGCATATCACATGGAAAATATGTGTGGGTAAATGCACAGTATTAATGTTTACAATTCTATAAATTTAATTTAAAATATTCAATATTTAGAACACTTGAAAAAAGTGAATGTATTCAAGAATGAATATTCCTGACTAATGTTGATAAAATACACGATGGGTTTCTGGAAATCTCCCCCAACGCTGCAATGCCCTAATCAAATTTATGTAAAACCCTCGCTCTGCTCTGCAGAACATGACACCAAGGGTGGTGATGGCTCACCTTATTCCACTCTGATCTTTGTCTTTGCGCAGGTCCAGGGAAATGGTGGTCATTCTGAGGGTTTAGGAAAAGGTTTTCCTCAGGTGGTGACAGGTGTTCAAGCCCCTTAGGGTTCTTCTCTCTACAGAGTTGGTCTTTCTATTGGCATCCAGGCATGTTTCTCCCTCTATGGCTTCATTTGTAAGTGTGGGCTCTGATGTTGTTTTTAGGAAGCTCTCTTATGTTGTTGTTTCCGCTCTTTCATTTTCCAAGCCTCTCTCTGTGGCCAAGACTACACCTCTGGTCACTATTGGGAAGTCAATGCTTGAGACTAAGGATTTCTTCTCCTTAAATGGTTTGATATGCCGCTTCAATGGACTTTGAAAAGGTCTTACACTCCTTCACTCGTGGATCTCTTCAAATTGGAGTCCTATTGTGTCTAGTAGGATTGACATTTACCCATGTGCAAGGGGTTTTTTAATTTTCTTTTAGCACAAATTGATAGGGCTATCATTCTTTCAAAGTTTTGGGAACTGTAGAATCATCACCTGTTGATGAAACCATGGTTCCCGACTTTCAACCCACTCACAACCTCTTTCACTATTAAACCAGTCTAGTTTCACTTACCCTCTCTACCGCTGCAATTTTAGGGTGAGGAAAGTCTAAGTGCTATTGGAAATGCTTTGGGTATATTTTTATCCATTGATTCTAGTACAGAATCCTACACTCACACAACTCTTGTATATATTTTGGTGGATTTGGATACTTCACTTGATCTACCTGGTTATATTGACCTCAAACTGTTGGATAGGGTTTGGTCACAACCTCTTGATTACAAAGGATTACCCTTTATATGTAGAAAATGCTTTAACCTAGGTCATCTTGCCTCATATTGTCAGATAGTAAAGAAGAAATCTAAGAAGGAAAAGGTTTCTTTGTGGAAGGAATCTCATCAAGATCTTTTATTTATTAATGTGGAGCCTTAGTCGGCTACTGATTCAAAGGATGTTTTTGAGAAGTAATCCATTCCAAACAAACTAGTTACACCTTCAGCAAGAAGATTGCAACAGATTTTGGTGGATCAGGTTCAAAAACTGAATCCAACTATTGTTGTTGATCATGTTGTTACCAGTTACACTACTAAGAATCCCAACTCTGATAGTTTGGCTTCCTTTGAGATTCGACCTCCAGCTTAGTCAGATGAAAATTGTGATCTAATAGGAGTGACAATTGAACTATCATTAAAAGAAGAAAGAATTCCTCTTCTATGTGGCTAAGATCCCATGTACGGGACTCTACAAGGTAATCTGGTGTCAGCGATAACAATGTGTGTCATAGTCTTCATAATTTATTCTCATTGTTGTTTCTCTTTTGTTGTTCCCATTTGATGTTGGGGATTTCTCTTTTTTACACTTAATATTTTATCTAGCCTTGAGGGTTTGTTGTACAAGGAAAGGATGTGGGTCCTTTCAAAACTCTCAACTTTTACCAATTTCAAAAAAAAAATATATTCCTAACTAATTATTCGAACTATGCCCTAGTTTGTTGAATGTGAATGGTGCAAAGAGATTTCCCACATATATAGTGAGTGTTATCACCTTTATTGATAACCATGCCTTGTTGATAGTGTGGAACATTTGTTTACATCATTATGCTTATATGTAACTTGAAATTTATTTCTAACTTAATAGCCATGCATGTAGCTTGAACTGTTTCCAATTTAATGGATTTGAATGTAGGAAGAAACTCTTGCTGACATAATATCCTTGCATGGATTTTGTTTCTCTTAAATCTATTATCCTTTCATGCAACATGATCTACTCTTCTCAATAGCTTAAGATTCCATTCATCATTGTGGTCCATTGAGGAACAACTTCAATCTAATTAGGCT
This sequence comes from Taxus wallichiana var. yunnanensis, assembly GCA_018340775.1. Taxonomy (NCBI): domain Eukaryota; kingdom Viridiplantae; phylum Streptophyta; class Pinopsida; order Cupressales; family Taxaceae; genus Taxus; species Taxus wallichiana. Next base: position 185,847,565 of record CM031233.1, on the reverse strand, counting down.
ACTATGGGAACCATATATTAAACATGCACTACTGGGAATCTAGTTGACTAAAATTGACTAAACTAGGTACTAAAAGATATTTAATCTAATCTAAGAGGACATATAAATGCAGTAAATAAGTTCCCTAAGAAAATATGTAAATGAGACAAGTAAATGAACTAATAAAATCAGAAACACTAGTGTGTAAGAGAGAGAAGAAGATGACTTAGCAGTAACAAACACCGCGACTTTGTTATAGAGTAGAATAGAAAATCAAAAAGCAGGAGCTACTATGTAGGTTCCTACAGAGGACAGATATAGGTGATGTAACTTAATGGGGCATGAGGAATGGGACTGGGGCACCTACAGGTGATCTGGTAAAGCAGAATAGCACCTCAGTCTGGGAAAAAGTTTGGGAACTGGTCTTCATAGGTCCTGGAGATGACTGGTAACCTTTGTTGCATGTCACACTAATTATCCTATACTACACCGAATGCTCGAAATATTCCAAGAGGAAGAATGACCTGCAAGAGAGAGACCAAGAGAAGTATCAAAACCCTAAAAAAAATAAAGATTCAAATTAATGGGTCACACTGACCTCAGCTACCGAAACAGTGGGATTACTAACTGAGTGTTGCACTACATTTCTTACCCGAATGTAGTTCTGGTGTGTGTGTTTGCATGTCATTCCCAAGGTACTCTTGTGTGATTCACACTTTGTGAAATAGTGAGCAATAGCTAAATGTAGAAAATTTAATCGAATGTGTGCACAAAATAGAATCTAATCCCTCCCCCTATAAAGTGTGATGTAGATGTCCTAGCTTGTGCCTTGATAATGGAGCTATGTGGATGCCAAAGCAATAGATGGATGCAACTATAGATGGAGTGATAGTAGATAGTGATGTCATGTCCCTCATTATGGTCTCATAACTTTATATTTATAGGGTTCTCTTGGTCTAATTTTGTAATTAACCCCGAAAAGGTGACGAAAAGAAACATAAAGATGTAAAATGGCTAGAAGAGGCCCAAAAAGTGGTGGGAAAGTGCTAGAAGGATCAGGGCACCCCCAGGTGGGACCAGGACGCCCATGGGCACCCCAGCCGATGTTAAGGTAACGTGGAATGCCCAGAAATTATTGGGCATATGGGTGTAATAGGTCAGAAATGTTGTGTCCTCTAAGCTCTAATTGCTTCCCTAAACTATATGTATAGATATCTGTATCATCTTGGTTTTTTGGGTGATCAGACACCACTAGCCATAGTAGTGTAGATAGGCACAACCATTGTAATGTCTAAGCCTGTAACTACTTCCTAGTAATGCTAAGGACACCATGTCTTGTAAAATTTGTTGTGTATGGGGTTCATAGATTGGTACCCACTCAATGTATATAACTGAACCGAACCATTGTAGAATCTCTATGTTAGTATATGGAAACCCTCCAAATGATTCCCCTCTCTTTGGGAGCACATGTGAGGTCACTGATAGAAAACATGCGGCCCCAAAAGAGGGTCAACCGCATGTACACTAGAAAGTGCTTGGTAAAAACCAAGGCACACACAAACAAGAAGGCTACCTAAAGATAAGTGTAAACATGCATGTATATGGAAAAAGTGTGTAATCTACATAAACAATGTAAAAACTACCAAGAAATGTAGTAAACACGCAAGAAGACAAAGTAAGCCACATAAAGTGGGCTGCAAACATGGTACATCACTCACAATGTCGCAAGACATGGAAGGTCATCATGACTGAAATATAGTAACAAGTGTGCACACCAAACATAGGGCAAGGCCCACAAACAATGGTAGACAATAGCAAACAATGTAAACAAACAAGTATGGAAACCAATATCCATGCATAACAAATGCTACACATGAAGCACCCATTAGTATATTATAAAGATAGAGACTACGTCAAAGTGTGTATAAGAAAGTAATGTAAAGTGCTAAGTAAAAAATGAAATAATAGCACCTCTAAGAGATGAAGGTGGATGCCCCAGTGACTGGTGTAGGAAGGGTAGAAGGTGAGCATCCATGCTACATGAAAGAGACTTGTATCTATGATCAAAAATAGAAAAAGACGTGAACATGCATGTGTGGATGATATAGATAAATGACATACAAGTAATCAAACTAGCATGTGTAATAAAGTGATCATGAACAAGCAAAAGTAAGCAAGAATAAAAGCAACCATAATATGTAGTATGTTGTGGATGGATGGAATGGAATGCAAAATTGAATGATATGAGCTGCGTGCCCCCAAGTGAATGGAAGTGTATGAAATGAGGTTCATTTTTTTTCCCCTCAGTAGTAAAGAATGAACCGTAAACGAGAGTGCATCATCGGGAAATGGTCAAGTAGTGTGTATTGCATCTAGTCCATTGTGATGAATGTGTATATGCATGGTGGTGATGATATGCGACATGTAAAAGGGATGTGCGTGGACCTTATAGCCTAAGCATATACCAAGATGAAATGAAAGGTGGAATGATGATTTATCCCTAAGCGTATATAACTATATGATGATAGGATAAGAGTGATGATGTAGCCTATGGCGTATGTCAGTATAAGGTGAAATAGTAAGGAGTGGTGGTGTAACCTAAGGTGTATACCACTACAAAATGATAGAAAGAGTGACAATTTAGCCTAAAGCGTATGCCAGTAGCCTAATATTGTTGCATGATGAAAGGTGGAATGATAAATGAGTGATAAATGTAAGTTCCATTTGATTTGTAAACCCTCAACTAGTCAATTATGGACCAATGAACTAAAGTGCGTCATCGGGTAATGAGTGAAGCGCATAGAAGACAATATAGTATAGGTGATGAAGATGATAAATGACCATGTGGTGGATGGAATGTGTAAATACACTATATGTAGAATGGCATGCAATATAGATATAATGCGTAAAGTGTAATGTGTAGAACGTGTAATGTATGTAGTGTATGTAAATAGACTAGAAATGTATTGTTAGACTCATATGTGATGAAGACTAGGATGATATATGAAGTGTAAATGCACAAATTTTGAAATGGGGTAGACTAAACGTAGGATGTACAATGGGTAATGTATGATGAAATGCAATGTGTAATGCCTATGATACATTGTGTGGGGTTTAGTGTAGTGGTAATCCCTCAACAATCAAGTCTAAACTGAAGCACAAGAGTGTGTCATTTGTTGATGGTTGAGTAGTTGTAGTGGCCACTTCCCTTCGACACCTTTTTCTTTGATTTCGATACTGTCAACTACACTTATGGACATTGTTGTAGCTTTTTCATTTAGCATGATACTAGATGTTAGAGATCTTTGGACTATCATTGGTTTTGATTCATATATGATGCATGTGGATTGTTAGAGACATTTTATATTGATGTTGATATGTTGTGGACATGGTTATTATATATATATATTTCTAACATACGATATACTTTCGTCACCATGAGTAGGCTTTGATAATTGAATTAATGTTGTGATCATTTTGACATGGATGAAACGTTGGATAGAAATGTTGCTAGAAATTTGTAAATGATTTGTAATTGCCTAGATGATATTAATTCATATATAGATGATTTTAGATTTATATTGCATATTTTGGCATAGATGTTTTAATGTGGCCACAAGAGCCGAAGGAGGAATTTTTTTGTTTTTGTAAGTAAATTTATTCACAATAAACATCGGGGGATTAGAGACCAACCACATTGGAATTCTAGATGAATTCAACAAGGGTCACCATGGCAACATGTAATTGTGTGTGTTAGAATTATTTGGTTAGGGGAAAATTGTGACAAAGGGTCATGTGTTGTCTTTTGTTTTAGTTTCCCTTTTATTAATGTTAGTATGTGTTTCTTTTGAGTGATGTAATTTACTTGTTTTAATTATTTATATTTTGATGTATGTTTTTCCCCTTTATCTTAGTGGGTCTAAGTGTCTTATTAAAGTTAATAAATCTTGTCCTAAACTAATTAAAGATGTGACAAAAGAAGTTCATTTATTAGACTTGATTTGCTCTTGGATTTTGTGTTGTGTGTTGAATGCTTGAGATCTTGAGTGTTGTACACTCTACCCTTCATGGGAAACTCGAATTTGGCATTAATGACCAATTTTGGAGGCCTATGGGACAAGTAAAACTTGTCCCACACCTCTTAAATTGCTATACCAACCCTACTATGGGTTGGGGGTCAAAATTATACCCCATTAGGTGTTTTGGGAAGATAAAAAGGTGAAATGTTTATTTCACTTTCTTTCAAGTAATTAATTTTGTCCTTAGGGGGTGTGGGCTTAGTTTGTGTGTGTAAGTAACTTGTCATTCCTCTCACCCACCAATTTATGGTGCATTGGGGTTGAGGTTTGACTTCTTAGGTGGAGTTGAGGATGAGTGATGTGGCATCCTACATGGAGCCACCTCATCCTCCTCTCTCCCTTTTCTATTTATTGAAGTTCTTTTGCTTGTTTGGGGGTTACTTCATTATTTTGTGCTCTTGTATTTTGGAGAGTTAGAGGATTTTTGGGAGTGCTTGTGGATTTTGGAGCTTGTGGATGCTTGCTTGGTTTTGAGGAGCTTGGAGACTTACTCTTGGAACAAGCTCTACTATGGAAAGGTAGGAGCTTTACCTTGCTTATGTTATGCTTTATTTTGTGTTTATGTGCTTGTGTTGAGTATTGTTTTCTTTGGAATGCTTGTTGGGTGTGGGTAGATTGCCTAAGTTTGGAGTAGGAGGAGACTATGGGAGATTTCTTGTAGGGAGGCATAAGAGTTTACTTTCTTGTTTGGAGGGAGTTTGGGTTGGGTGCCCCACCTTGGATAAGGAATGCTTGCATTTCTTACTTGTTTCTTTTATGAGGGAGGCATATGAGTTTGAGGGAGGCATAAGGGGTACTTGAGGGAGGCATAAGAGTATGTAGGGGATTTGGGATATGCATTGGAGGCTTTAAGGTGGGCACCCATTCGCATTTGGAGGCATAAGTGGCCTCCCATAGGTCTTCTCCTTTGGCTTTCGCTTTAAGCCTTGTTTTTGTTGTTTTGTTGTTCTTCTTTCTTGTGTCATTGTTGAGTTGAATGTGGTTAAAATGGTTATGAAATATTTGTTTGTGTTTTGGAAGCTTGTTGTTTCCATGTGTTGGATTTATCTCCCATTGTAATGTGGTTGGGGCTTGGGGGCCAATGGAGAGGATGGCTTCTCCTCTTCATTGGATATCTGTGTTGGGTGGACAGCGTTGCCTCTCACCCCATTTTGTTGTGAATCAAATAAATCATGATGGAGCCTTCTTGTTGGTGTTAAGGAGCTTGGAAGTTTTTTGGATTCCTTGAAGAAATACCTTCTTGAGAGAATCCTTTTTGTTTCCCACTCAAAGTGGAAGATTGTAAATTTTTTTATCTATTAAAGGAAATGTTGAAATACAAGGTGTATTAATATTTGAAGAAGTTCATTGTAGAATTGTAAAAAATGAAATTTCCTTCTCATTAGAATGTAATAGGGAAAGAGAAATAATCAAAATGAAAATATTATGTAAGAGTTTAGTTGAAATTGTATGTTAAAAAAAAAAGGAAAGTTACTTTCATTGTGGCATTGTATTATTGTATAAGAGAATGAAGAAATATGGAAGTGAAAAATGTTAAGATGAATGTATAGTAAACTTGAATGTATAATGAAGTTATTGTAGTATTTGGAATCTATAAATTGTATTGAATTGAAAGAAACAAAAACTTGAAGTATAATGTTGTGTTGATATGTTGCCTTTTTGTAGCAAGGAAATGACAATGTAAAGCAATAGATTTAGATCCCTTTTTGCTTTTGAAATGGAAAGAAGACTAGTTGAACATAATGGAATGACTTTGTAAAGTAGATGTGTTTTTTTGTTGGATTAGATAATACTTTAAAATGAGTAGATTTAATTAAGGAATGAACAAATAGAATTAAATCCCAAAACTAGAACTCTAGATGTACAAAATTAAGCTCAGAATGCATTTTAGCACCTATTAGTAACTTTTATCTTTTGAGAGATCTCGGGTTTTTAGGTTCTATTTTTCAGAAACATGATTGCTGCCCTACGTAGCGGTGGTCCCATAACCACCGCTCAAGGCTAAGGCAGCGGTCTCAAAACTGCCGCTCAGTAGGGTGGTGGTCCATGGTTTGTCACCCAGGCAAGGCGGCGGTCCTAGGACCGTTGGTCTACTCTAGGCGGTGGTTCTGTCACTTATGATAGAATTCCTTAGATCCGCGCCTATGCAAGTTTTTCACTCGTTTATTCTAAATTTCAAACTGTAAATTTAACAAGGAAACTACCAATAATCAAATAATTTTCCAATCTTGTTGTATAAAGTAATTAAACCTATAAATGGTGGATCTAAAACATTCCTTCTCATTTTTATTCATGGGGGTAGGGTTTGCCCCAAATAGAGGACCCCAAATACAAATAGCTTGAAATAAAATCAGATTGGTAGAGGAAACCCCTCCCAATCCTTAAATGAAATAGATTACATTGATAAAACTACAACTAAACTAATCTAAACTAGATCTCCTTGTATAATCCTCCATAGTTCTTCCTCCTTTTCTCCCATGGCTTCCTCTTCTCCAACCTGCAATTTTTAACAAAACAAATAGACCAAATGAGGGAAATGAACAAAGGAAAGGCTTTAATAAAAACTCATAAGGAAATTTAGGGCTAGTTTGGAACCCTAGGATCTAGTGGCCAAGATTGATTTGATCTAAGGGTGGAGGTTTCACCCTACTTTTTTTTGGTAGAAATGTAATTTAAATGTTTAAATTAAATCTTTAAGGGTATGTGTAATTGGGGAATGGGGCCATTTAATTTCCATAGAGTGCTAAGCCATGGTTAGTTCTTAGCAAGCTTTAGGTAGTTATTAGAAAGGCCTCTAAGTTAATAAGATAATGAATTTAATTAAATTAACATAAGGTTAACCTTTCTAGGATTGAACATTAACTAAAGAGAAGAAAACATTTAACTATGTAAATTAATCTATGGTACCTTCCTAATGAATAATTGATTTATGGACCTTAGAGATAAATTGAGATTATGTTAACCTTTTATCTAGACCTGGTTCTTTAATCGAGAAGTGGAGGTTAGTGGTGTAAGTTAGTTGTTGTACCCTAGGGGATTAACATCCTTGTAACTTGTTTTATCCTCTTACCTTGTTCTTGTAAAAAAAAAAAATTTAGTCACAATTTTCGGGATAAGTGTTAGGTGTTAGTGTGTTCCTAGAACATCATTTTTATGGGTGTTACATTTGGTATCAGAGCCATGGGTTCAAATCTTGGACCCTTGGGCACACTAGAACACATGAAACATGAAATTTTTAACCTAGTGCAAAATTATTCAGTGTTAAATCTAGAAACCACCACTAATGATATTAAGATAATTTTAGAAAACATAGAAAACTGAAACAAAACCAAAATGATGAACTAACTCTCACCTTGGTCTATGCAGGAGGTGTGGACCAGATGAGGGTCTTTTCATATAGACCTAGGTATACCACCACCAGATTAGGCTGTAGCAGCCATCCTTCCTTAGATTTTACAAATGCTTCAGGACATCAATGCCACTATATGTGGAGGGTCCCTAGGAGGATGACTTGCTAGACAAGATATGGAGCCATCAGTTGAGGCTAGGGCATCTCCTCGATACAATGAGGAGCATGGGGTAGAGAACTTCCGCATGGAGTCGGCAAGGTAGAGTCACCACAGAGAGGGCATGGAGACAGGATTTAGGACACAGGGATAGATCTCAGAGCCCTAGACAAGAGGGAGGAGCATGTAGAGAGACCTAGGGCTCATCAATCGTCAGTTGCAGACCATATCAGGGAGATCCTAAAGCTATGGCCATCTCATTATTCTGGAGATATAGGAGGTTTTCAAGTAGAGGCCTGGTTAGTGAGCTTGAGCGGATGCTTCAAGCTCTACCCTTGTACTAGCAACATGAAAGCTCGTGATGTGATCCATCTCCGAGGGATGGAGTAGGAGTCTAGTCGAGGACCGAGGAGAAGAAGCTCCATGTTGACTCGAGAGATAGTTACCTAGGAGCTTTTTGAGGAGCATTTTAGGAGCAGGTATTTTCCTAGGAGGTTTATACAGCAAGCGGATAGACGAGTTTCACGACCTCCGTTAGGCATCTATGACCATAGCTAAGTATGAGAGTAGATTTCTGGACCTACTCCAGTATGTCGACTACATACAAGATGAGAAGGTATGGATTCACAGGTTCATCGAGGCCTGAATTTGGATTTGGGTGGTGTAGTGTGCATTCACTACCCACAGACATTAGCAGAGGCTCATGGAGAAGGCCTATATTACATAGGAGACATGGGGGAAGACACAACAGGCTAGAGATAGAGTTGAGCCACATCTAGTAGATGTGGGATAAGCAGATCGAGGGGGTCAGTTCCTCCTCCTCGTGGTGGACAGAGTTTGGGACAGTCTTCCTTCAAGCCACCTCAACAGCCACCTCTACAGTAGCACCAGACCCTCCCACCTAACAGACCTCCTTAGAGATTCGATGCACAAAGTGGGAAGAGTATGGGGCCTACTCCTAAGGGTCCCATCAGACACACATGCTGCATAGAGAGCTTAGTTAACAAAAGATCATCAACAGAGACCTCAACAATCCATAGCCAGGTCATCAGGATCCACATAGCACAAACATTTAGAGTACCGGATGGAGTTGCATCCCACTGGAGAGGACCAGGAAGCTGTTATGGTTGTGGTGTTATTGGACACCATTGGAGAGAGTGCCCATAGAACCCTAGCAACAAGGGTAAGATGTAGATCTCAGAGCCTATTGTTGAGATATGACATGGAGCCATCGACTCTACGTAGTGGTTGAGAACCACCAGGATGAGCACCAGAGTACCGTGATAGAGACAACATGTAGTATTGGTGGTATTTCTACCTCTATATTATTTGATTCTAGTTCCTTTGATTCTTTTATTACACCATCCTTAGTAGAGCATTGTAGGCTAGTGGCAGTTAGGTAGGGTCGTAGTTGGGACATTGAGATGGCTTCGGGAGAAATTTTTTTGTAGACTCCTTAGTTAAGGAGTGTGTAGTAGATTTGGGACCCTTCACCACTACTTCAGATCTTTGAATCCTTCCATTGGGTTCCTATGGTGTCATCTTGGGCATGGACTGGTTGTCTGCACATAGAGCTAGAGTGGACTATTACCATAATACTATTGCTTGTACAGATGATCTAGGAGTGGAGTCAATGATAGCAGGGTTAGGAGGCTATTTCTATTCACACCATCTCCGCTATGTAGCTTAAGTGGTGTGTGATGGGGGTGCCAGATGTATGTTGTTATGGTTAGTGACAGATTTGAGGATGAGTCTAGTAGACCATCCCTTGATGACCATCACTTTTTGAGAGAGTTTTTTGATGTTTTCTAGGGGAGCTACTGGGGTTACCTCCCCCACGTGAGATATAGATTTTCACATAGATATGGTTCCGGTGCAGAGCCTATCTCACGAGCACCTTATCATATGACTACTCCTGAGCTATGTGAGCTCAAGTTGCAACTTGAGAGCCTTCTGGAGAAATGCCTAATCCTTCATAGTTTATCCCCTTGGGGTAAACTAGTGATCTTTGTGAAGAAGAAGGAGGGATCTCTATGGTTGTGTATTGATTACTGCTATTTGAACAAAGTAACGATCAAGAATCATTACCCCCTTCCACGCATTGATGACTTGTTTGATCAGATGAAGGGGGCCACAATTTCCCAAGATAGATCTTAAGTCAAGGTATCATCAATTGAAGATTACGGAGATAGATATTCATAAGACTACCTTCCATATGAGATATGGCCACTACGAGTTCACAATGGTACCTTTTGGTCTAACAAATGCCCCCGCAGTGTTCATGAGCTTGATGAATGGGTATTTAGGATTTTCTAGATCACTTTGTGCTCATATTTCTTGATGACATTTTGATTTATTCACGCATGCGTGAGGAGCATGAGGAGCACCTTCGCTAGGTTCTTCAGTGTCTTCGTGAGCAACATCTTTATGGGAACCTGGAAAAGTGTGTGTTCTTTCAGATAGAGGTGTAGTATTTAGGCCACATCATTTTTGGGGAAGGTATCATAGTCAATCCTTCCAATATTTGAGCTATTATGGATTGGCCAAAGCACCCACTAGTGTGACCGAGGTACACAACTTCATGGGTTTGGCAAGATATTATAGGAGATTTGTTTAGGACTTTTCTCAGATTGCGCACCCCATCACTTCCCTTCAGTGGAAAGGGAAGAAGTTTGTTTGGTCAGATAGATGTGAGTAGGCCTTCAGGACATTGAAGGAATGCCTCATGACAAGCACCTATTCTAGTAGTGCTAGATCCTCAAGGTGAGTTCTATGTTTGCATAGATGCTTCTTTGGTAGGACTTGGAGGTGTGTTGATGCAGGAGGGAAGAGTAGTTTCTTTTGAGTCTCGTAAACTCAAGGATTATGAGCTCAATTATCTAACTCATGATCTTAATCTTTCAATAGTTGTGCACGCCTTAGTGCAGTGGAGATATTTCCTTCTTGGCTGGAGATTTACACTCAAGACTGATCACTTGAGTCTTTGCCACCTCTTCACGCAGCCCAATCTCAATGCTCATCAGCGATGTTGGATGGAGTTACTTTGTGAGTATGATATGGAGATAGATCATGTGAAGGGGAAGGAGAATGTGGTTATAGACACTTTGAGTAGATAGAGACATGTGGCTATGGCTACTTTAGTAGTTATAGATTTAGAGTAGAATTTTATAGCAGCTTCCTCATGACATCTTCTACCTTGTAGCCAGAGAAAAGATTGAGTCTCAAGAGGCCCTTGAGGGAAGATTTGATGGATTTTCATTAGAGGTAGATGGTCTTCTCAGACACATAGGTGGATATATGTTCCTAGAGATGGAGGCTTGAGACAAGGCATTTTGATGAAGGCTCATCATGCACCTTATTCAACCCATCCCGGGGTGAAGAAGATGCACGCCACTTTGAGACATTTGTACCATTGGAGAGGACTTTGGAGAGATGTGGCTCAGTTTGTGCCACACTATTTAGAGTGTCAGAGGTTGAAGATTGAGCATCAGCATCCAACTGGCCTTCTCTTTCCTCAAGCCATACCAAAGTGGAAGTGGTACACCATTTCCATGGACTTCATTATGGGGTTACCGATGTTCGAGATACCACCACGATGCCATCATGGTCACAGTGGATAAATTGATGAAAGTGGCTCATTTTTCTCCAGTGAAGACCACCTACACAGCTAGTGTAGTGGCATGGCTATATCCGATGAGATTATCAGATTACATAGAGATTCCATGGAAGATCATTTGTGACCGCAATCCTTTGTACACTTCCCATTTTTGGACCAACTTGCAGCATGCTCTCGGGACAAGGATCAATTTCAGCTTTAGCATATCACCCCGAGACAAATGGACAGACCGAGCCAATGAATCAAATCCTGGGACGGAGGAGGACATGCTTAGGATGTATGTTATGGATCATTCGAGATGGGAGGAGTATCCTGTATGAGGTGGGCACGAGTTTTCCTACAATAATAGTTTCCAAAGTTTGATAGGCATGGCTCCTTTTCAATAATTATATGGCAGAGAGTGTAGGACACCTCTTAGTTAGGACAAGTTAGAGGACAGGGTTTCTCTTGGGCTAGCCTTATTGCAGGATATGGAGCAGCATGTTGTTTTGATCTAGATAGAGATTACAGGAGGTGCAAGACAAGCAGAAGAAGTATGTGGACCAGCATAGGACAAATTATAGTTATGAGGTGGGCACGAAGGTGTTCCTTTGTGTCAAACCGCATAAGAGACCTATCCATTACGAAAAAGGTTCTAAGCTTGCTCGTAGCTTTGTGGGTCCCTTTGAGATCTTGGAGCGCATCGGTCCCTTGGCTTATCTTCTAGCATTGCCACCTAACTTGTCTCGCATCCATGATGTGTTTCACATTTCTGTTCTTAGGATATATCTTTCTGATCCTTCTCACATGCTAGATTGGACCACATTACAGGTGTAGGATTAGGGGTAGGTGATGGTGGAGCCCATTATCAGAGAGGAAGCATTATAGAGCGCAGGAGACCTAGGCCTTTGCCTCGAGCGAAGAGACGTCAAATTGACCATGTTCAATAAGTGTAGTGGGACATACAAAGTAGGATGAGGACTGATAGAGAGATTGCTACATGAGAGGATGTTAAATTGCTACGAGTTCAGTTCCCACACTTGTTCCAGTGACTTCCAGGAGGAAGTCGAGTCTAAGGGGAGGGGGATGTAGTGCCCACTTCCCTTCGACACCTTTTTCTTTGATTTTGATACTATCGACTACACTTATGGACATTGTTGTAGCTTTTTTATTTAGCATGATACTAGATGTTAGAGATATTGGATTGTTGTTGATTTTGATTCATATATGATGCATGTGGATTATTAGAGACATTTTATATTGATGTTGATATGTTGTGGACATGGTTATTTATATATATATTTTCGACATGTGATATACTTTCGTCACCATGAGTAGGCTTTGATAATTGAATTAATGTTGTGATCATTTTGACATGGATGAAACGTTGGATAGAAATGTTGCTAGAAATTTGTAAATGATTCGTAATTTCCTAGATGATATTAATTCATATATAGATGATTTTAGATTTATATTGCATATTTTGGCATAGATGTTTTAATGTGGCCACGAGGCCGAAGGAGGTATTTTTGTGTTTTTACAGGTAAATTTATTCACAACAAACATCGGGGGATTAGAGACCAACCACATTGGAATTCTAGATGAATTCAACAAGGGTCACCATGGCAACATGTAATTGTGTGTGTGTTAGAATTATTTGGTTAGGGGAAAATTGTGACCAAGGGGTCATGTGTTGTCTTTTGTTTTAGTTTCTTTTATTAATGTTAGTGTGTGTGTTTTTTTTTAGTGATGTAATTTACTTGTTTTAATTATTTAGATTTTGATGTATGTTTTTCCCCTTTATCTTAGTGGGTCTAAGTGTCTTATTAAAGTTAATAAATCTTGTCCTAAACTAATTAAATATGTGACCAAAAGAAGTTCATTTATTAGACTTGATTTTCTCTTAGATTTTGTGTTGTGTGTTGAATGCTTGAGATCTTGAGTGTTGTACACTCTACCCTTCATGGGAAACTCGAATTTGGCCTTAAGGGCCAATTTTGGAGGCTTGTGGGACAAGTTAAACTTTTCCCACACCTCTTAAATTTGTTATACCAACCCTACCTATGGGTTGGGGGGTCAAAATTAGACCCCATTAGGTGTTTTGGGAAGATAAAAAGGTGAAATGTTTATTTCACTTTCTTTCAAGTAATTAATTTTGTCCTTAGGGGGTGTGGGCTTAGTTTGTGTGTGTAAGTAACTTGTCATTCCTCTCACCCACCAATTTATGGTGCATTGGGGTTGAGGTTTGACTTCTTAGGTGGAGTTGAGGATGAGTGATGTGGCATCCTACATGGAGCCACCTCATCTTCCTCTCTCCCTTTTCTATTTATTGAAGTTCTTTTGCTTGTTTGGGGGTTACTTCATTATTTTTTGCTCTTGTATTTTGGAGAGTTAGAGGATTTTTGGGAGTCTTGTGGATTGTTGGAGCTTGTGGATGCTTTGCTTGGTTTTGAGGAGCTTGGAGACTTACTCTTGGAACAAGCTCTACTATGGAAAGGTAGGATCTTTACCTTGCTTATGTTATGCTTTATTTTGTGTTTATGTGCTTGTGTTGAGTATTTTTTTCTCTGGAATGCTTGTTAGGTGTGGGTAGATTGCCTAAGTTTGGAGTAGGAGGAGACTATGGGGAGATTTCTTGTAGGGAGGCTTAAGAGTTTACTTTCTTGATTGGAGGTAGTTTGGGTTGGGTGCCCCACCTTGGATAAGGAATGCTGCATTTCTTACTTGTTTCTTTTATGAGGGAGGCATAAGAGATTGAGGGAGGCATAAGAGTATGTGGGAGGCATAAGGGGTACTTGAGGGAGTCATAAGAGTATGTAGGGTATTTGGGATATTCATTGGAGGCTTTAAGGTGGCAACCATTCCCATTTGGAGGCATAAGTGGCCTCCCCATAGGTCTTGCTCCTTTGGCTTTCACTTTAAGCCTTGTTTTTGTTGTTTTGTTGTTATTCTTTCTTGTGTTTTTGTTGAGTTGAATGTGGTTAAAATGGTTGTGAAATATTTTTTTTGTGTTGTGGAAGCTTGTTTTTGCCATGTGTTGGAATTATCTCCCATTGTAATGTGGTTGGGGCTTGGGGCCAATGGAGAGGATGGCTTCTCCTCTTCATTGGATATCTTGGTTGGGTGGAGAGTTGCTCTCTCCCCCATTTTTTGTGAATCAAATAAATCATGATGGAGCCTTCTTGTTGGTGTTGAGGAGCTTGGAAGTTTGTTGGAGTCCTTGAAGAAATCCCTTCTTGAGAGAATCCTTTTTGTTTCCCACTCAAAGTGGAAGATTGTAAATTTGTTTATGTTTTAAAGGAAATGTTGAAATACAAGTTGTATTAATATTTGAAGAAGTTCATTGTAGAATTGTAAAGAAATAAATTTCCTTCTCATTAGAATGTAATAGGGAAAGAGAAAGAATCAAAATGAAAATCTTATGTAAGAGTTTAGTTGAAATTGTATGTAAAAAAAGAAGAAGGAAAGTTACTTTCATTGTGGCATTGTATTATTGTATAAGAGAATGAAGAAATATGGAAGTGAAAAATGTTAAGATGAATGTATAGTAAACTTGAATGTATAATGAAGTTATTGTAGTATTTGGAATCTATAAATTGTATTGAATTGAAAGAAACAACAAACTTGAGGTATAATGTTGTGTTAATATGTTTCCTTTTTTGTAGCAAGGAAATGACAATGTAAATCAATAGATTTAGATCCCTTTTGCTTTTGAAATGGAAAGAAGACTAGTTGAACATAATGGAATGACTTTGTAAAGTAGATGTGTTTTTTTTGTTGGATTAGATAATACTTTAAAATGAGTATATTTAATTAAGGAATGAACAAATAGAATTAAATCCCAAAAATGGAACTCTAGACGTACAAAATTAAGCTCATAATGCATTTTAGCACCTATTAGTAACTTTTAGATTTTGAGAGATCTCAGGTTTTTAGGTTCTATTTTTTAGAAATAGAGCCACCGCCTTGTGAAGAGTGGTTGTCCCGTAACCACTGCTCAGGCTAAGGGTGCGGTCTCAAAACCGCCGCTCAGTAGGGTGGTGGTCATGGTTTGTCACCCAAGAAGGGCGGCGGTCCTAGGACCGTCGGTCTACTACACAGGCGTGGTTTGTCACTTATGAAAGAATTCCTGGATCCACACCTATGCAAGTTTTTCACTGGTTTATACTAAATTTCAAACTATAAATTTAACAAGGAAACTACCAGTAATCAAATAATGCTCCAATCTTGTTGTATAAAGTAATTAAACCTATAAATGGTGGATCTAAAACATTCCTTCTCATTTCTATTCATGGGGGTAGGGTTTTCCCCAAATAGAGGACCCCAAATACAAATAGCTTGAAATAAAATTAGATTGATAGAGGAAACCCCGCCAATCCTTAAATGAAATAGATTACATTGATAAAACTACCACTAAACTAATCTAAACTAGATCTCCATGTATGATCCTTCATACTTCTTCCTCCTTTGCTCCCATGGCTTCCTCTTCTCTAAGCTGCAATTTTTAACAAAAAAATAGACCAAATGAGGGGAAATGAACAAAGGAAAGGCTTTAATAAAAACTCATAAGGAAATTTAGGGCTAGTTTGGAACCCTAGGATCTAGTGGCCAAGATTGATTTGATCTGAGGGTGGAGGTTTCACCCTACTTTTTTTTGGTAGAAATATAATTTAAATGTTTAAATTAAATCTTTAAGGGTATGTGTAATTAGGAATGGGGCCATTTAATTGCCATAGAGTGCTAAGCCATGATTAGTTCTTAGCAAGCTTTAGGTAGTTATTAGAAAGGCCTCTAAGTTAATAAGATAATGAATTTAATTAAATTAGCATAAGGTTAACCTTTCCAGGATTGAACATTAACTAAAGAGAAGAAAACACCTAACTATGTAAATTAATCTATGGTACCTTCCTAATGAATAATTGATTTATGGACCTTAGAGATAAATTGAGATTATGTTAACCTTTTATCTAGACCTGGTTATTTAATCGAGAAGTGGAGGTTAGTGGTGTAAGTAAGTGTTTTACCCTAGGGATTAACATCCTTGTAACTTGTTTTATCCTCTTACCTTGTTCTTGTAAAAAAAAAAAATTTAGTCACAATTTTCGGGATAAGTGTTAGGTTTTAGTGTGTTCCTATAAATGTTGTTTTTGTGAGTGTTACAGTAGTAGTAGTCTAAGTGTAGTACTTCTTAAGGTGCATTATGTTGAGTGGATTTTTAAGTGGTTTACCTAAAAGGGTGGCAAAGCAATACACCCCATTACCAAGCGTCTCAGTGATAATGTATGGACCTAACTAGTTGGGTTTGAATTTACCTTTTTGCGGTGCCTCAACATTAACATTATTTTTATTTCCTTTCAAGACAAGGTCACCAATGTGGAATTAACATGAAAGATTTTTGTAGTTATATGAATGATTGATGCGAGATTGATATGCCCAAATTTTTCTAGCGCTTGCACACGATGTGAGTCTAACATTTCTATTTCATGTAGGAAATTCTCACCATATTCGTTGTCTTTAAGGATGCCTTTAAGAGAGACCCGCAAGGAGGATATTTCAAGCTCAAGTGGAATAACAACTTCGGTTCTACTGTAGACTAATGAAAAATGTGTGGCATTAGTAGGTGTACGAACACTAGTGCGATAAGCCCATAGATCGTAAAATAGTTAGTTATGTCATTTGGTACAACTAGATTCGACGGTTTTGCACAAAATTTTTATAATAGTTTTGTTGGTATCCTTGGCTTGGCCATTTCCTTGTGGATAATAAGGTGTAGAGAATTTAATTTTGAATTTAGCATTAAATTTCTTAACATCTTTATTTTTGAAGGAGGTGCCATTATCAGTTATAAGGGTAGAAGGAACCCTGAAATGTGTGATGATATTTTGTGTGAGAAAGTTACAAATTTTTGGACGAGTAGTGCTTTGCAGAGGAGCTTCTTCAACCCATTTTGTAAAATATTTAGTAGTAGTAATGATGATTTTGTTTTCATTCTGTTCGATTTAGGATTAATCATGTGATTAGATCAAGTCCCCAATAGGAGAAAGGCCAAGTAGGAATAATAGGTTATAGATCATATGTTAGTGCATGATGAAGGTTACCATGTTTTTGACATTTCTCACATTGAGTAGCATATACAAGGAATTCATGTTCCATTTTAGGCCAATAGTACCCTTGACATAATTTTTTTTTTGACATAGCTTTACCTGAGAAATGACCATAACAAATGCTATCATGAATTTGAGAGATGGATGTGGGTATATCTGCAAGTGAGAGGAAGTGGAGAAGATGACTGTCAATGTCACGCTTAAATAATTTGGTCCCTAAAATGAGATAACGAGTTTTCTCACGACGTAATCTTTGAGCTTCGTGAGGTTGTAGGGTGTCATAAATAGTTTTCTTATATAAGTAATTATAAATAGGTGTGAACCATTCAATGTTTTCATGATTGCGTGTGATGGCAAGTGACAAGAGGTAATGCAAAGATAGAGGGATGTCTTAAGTGGGTAATTATGAAAGTAGATTTTTCATTGGTGATGTCTTGTGGGATGAGTGACGTGACAATAGCAATAGCATCTACATGGTGATTATCCTTGCAAGGAATAGTAGAAATGGAGTAAGAATTAAAAGTAGCTAAAAGATCCTTCTCAAGGTTGTTGTGTGGAATGAGATGATCTTCTTTTGTATTATTATTATTATATATATATATATATATATATATATATATATCATTAACATGATTAATGACTAATTAAGAGTCATCGTGTATGCATAAATTACAATTGGGGAGCTTTTGATCGGTAAGTAAACCTTCGTACTTAGCAATGTTGTTCTTACAAGATAAAACTAACTTATATGTGAAGGGGATTGGGTTGCCATGTGGGGTAATGAATACTATATGGGCTCTGGAACCATATCAACAACAAGAGCCATCAATGTACATTTCCACTTATATGATTCGATGACATAAGAAGTGAAATTGTCATGAAAAGAGTCAGAAATGGGTGATGTATCCGGGAGGGGTCTTTGTGGCGAGCTGGTCGGTGATAACCTATCATTTGATTTTCTTTTGTGGTATGAATTTGAAATAAAATTTGTTAAGGAGCATAACCCAACATGCCAAACATCCTAACAGATGTGTGCGGGAAAGGAGGTAGCATAAGGGATCAACCTTAGTGATAATATGCACCTCATTGTTGAGAAGATAGTGTCTTAATTTTTCTACCGTGAAGAAAATACCGAGGCATAATTTCTCAATGTAGATATAGTTACAATCGTAAGAGATTATAGTACGAATGACTTAATATATGGCTCTTTCACGTTGAGAATTATCAAGTTGTGCCAATAAATCCCTATTTCATGAAATGTAGATGAGATATACAACAAAAAGGTCAATTGGGAAAGGGTGGAATTAGGACAGATAGATTCACCAAGTAAGCTATGATATTTTGAAGGCTTGTTGACATTGATCGTCCTAAACAAACTTAGTATATTTCTTCATGAGTCATGTAAATGGTTAGGTCTTATCCGCAAGTTATGCAATGAAGCATCAAATGGCTTGAATTTTACCTTATAATGATTGTAATTGATGCAAATTTTTGGGTGGAGGAATGTTTATTATGGCTTTAATTTTTCTAGGATCAATTTTAATACCACGTTGGGAGATAATATATCCAAGAACTTTACCGGTTGTGACCCCAAAATCACATTTTTTTGGATTCAAGTGGACATGGTATTGTCGTAAAATTTTAAATATTATGTATAGATCCTTTTCATGGGAGGAATGCCACTAATATTTTGCTAATATATCATCCACATAATCTTCAATTATCTTGTGAATTTAGTCATGGAATATATGGGTCATTTCCATTGATCGATAGCTCCCACATTTTTAAGGCCAAATGGCATGAATGTGTAACAAAATGTGCCCCAAGGTGTGGTGAATGAAGTCTTTTCTTGGTCATTTGGATTTTTTTATTTGATTGTAACCTGAAAATCCATCCATGAAAGAGAGGATATCGTAACCAGCTGTAGAATCAACAATAACATTGATGTGTGGCAATGGAAAGCTATCCTTAAGGAAAGCTTTGTTTAAATCACAAAATTTAGTGTAATAATGAACCCACCCATCTGGTTTCATTACTGGTACAATATTATATATCCATTTGGGGTAGTTAATAGCGTGAATAAAACCTATGTCAAGAATATTTTGAATTTCTTATTTGACTAGGAAGGCTACTTTAGGGTGCATTTTATGATTTTTTTGTTGTACTTGTTTAGCACCGAGTTAAGGACAATATTATGCATTGCGATGGATGTATCAATACCTAACATATCACTATAATCCCATGCAAAAATATCAAAGAAATCATGAAGGACTTGCTGGATATCCTTTCGTTTGGCAGGGGTGAGAGAAGTGGAGAGCAAGACTATGCGTGGATTTTCAGATGTTCCTAAGTTATATTGAATTATTTCTTCATTTATAAGGGCATATCAATCCTCAATATACATATCTAGTAGGGATAGTATCGGGTAGGTTGGCATTGTTAGTGGAGACAACATATTCCCCGAGGTAGATTTTTTGGTGAGGGATAAAGGATGATGTTGCTTATGGTGGAAAGAGGGAAGATGATCATAAACACCCATGTATTCCAACAACTTTCTATCAGTAGGAAAAATATCAAGGGTATCCAAAATAAGAGAGGTGTCATCACTAATGAGATCTACATGCAAGAGGGGAAGTGAAGGAATATGGAAGGAGGTATAAGCATCCATGGGTGGTGGAAAAGGAGGTTGATACCCTAAGCCAAACTTGTGTGGTTGTGGGGGAGGTCCTAAAGGTCTGTGATTTTATGTTCTGGTTGATCTATTTGAGTATTGGAGAATCCAAAGTGGCAAAGATAGTGATATCCTAAACCATACTTAGAAAATTCGAGAGTGTTATTAGAGGAGATAGCAATATTAGTAACTTGTTCGACAGAATTGCAATACTTGAAAGGTGATGGATCATCCTGCACATCGTAGACAGTGCTTTGATACCAGAATTTTAGTCGTGCATGTAGTGTATAGGGTACCACATGTATAGCATGAATCCAAGAACTTCCAAGGAGGAGATTAGAATTGAGGTCATTAGGCATAACATGACATGGAATATCAATTGTACATGGACCAATAGTGATTGGTAAAGTAACAATACCTAAAACATGCTTGCAGATGTTTTCAAAGCCACAAATAGAGATAGATGAAGGGACTAACGATGTTTTTGACATGCTTATATGTTGAAGAAAAGTGACATTGAAAATATTTAAACCAGATCCGTTATCGACTAAAGTGTGCTTGACTCCTACTGTGTTAATACAAACTTGAATATGCAACAGAGGGTCGTGTTGCAGTATCTCTTGAAGAGGTAGATCATCTATTGTGAAATTTATTTAATCCTCATTAAGGGATAGAACAATAATGAATTTATGATATACACATTCGGGTGAACTATGAGGGGGAATGTAGGTGTTAGATAAGTACCTCTTAATCTTAGTGATATAATAGGGTGATTTTGCAGATAAGCATGAATATAGATATTCATGATGATCCAATGGATGAGAAAGAGAGGAAAGAAAGTGATGGATGAACAACCTAAAGGCGTGGACAATAGACTCAGGTTAACCAAAATGGTTGACTAAAATTGAGTAAACTAGGTAGTAAAAGATAGTTAATCTAATCTAGGAGGACATATAAATGTAGTAAATAAGTTCCCTAAGATAGTATGTAAATGAGACAAGTAAATGAACTAATAAAATCAAAAACCCTAGTGTGCAAGAGAGAGAAGAAGATCACTTAGCTAGTAACAGATGCCTGTCAGACTATGTCACAGTGTAGAACAAAAAAAACTAGAAAGCAGGAGCTACTATGTTGGGGTTCTATAGAGGACAGATATGGAGTAGGATGGGGCACATACGGGTGCTCTTGTAAGAAGAATAGGCGTCGTGGTATGGAAAAAAGGTCTGGAACTAATTTTCACAAGTCCTGGAGATGAATGATAACCTTCGCTACCTATCACATTAATTATCTTGTACTATGTCGAATGCTTGAAATATTCCAAGAGGAAGAATTACTTGTAAGAGAGAGACCAAGAGAAGTATAAAAACCCTAAAAAAGAAAGATGCAAATGAATGGGTCTGACTGATCTCAGCTACCACAACAATGGGCTTACTAACTAAGCGTTGCACTACATTTCAGACCCGGATGTAGTTGGTGTGTGTGTGTGTGCATGTCATGCCCTAGGTGCTCTTGTGCCAGTTGCACTTTGTGAAATAGCGAGCAATAACTAAATGTAGAAAATGTAATAAAATGTGTGCATGGAATAAAATAGAATCCCTTCCCCTATGAAGTGTGATGCAGATGTCCTTTGTGCCTTGATGATAGAGCTATGTGGATCAATAGATGGATGCAACTATAAATGGAGTGAAAGTAGATAGTGATTTGGGTCCCTCATTATGGTCTCCTAACTTTATATTTATAGGGTTCTCTTGTCTAATTTCGTAATTAACCTCGAAAAGATCACAAGAAATATAAAGATGCAAAATGGCTAGAAGAGGCCCAAAAAGTGGCGGGAAAGTGCTAGAAGGATCAGGCATCCCCGGGTGGGACCAGGGCACTCATGGGCACCCCAAAACTAAATTTGGTCACCCCAGCTGAGGTTAAGGTAACGTGGAATGTCTGAAAATGGTTGGACATATGGGTGTAATAGGTCGTAAATTATGAAATAAAATAAACTAGATGGCCAAAGGACGAGGGTTAGTTAGTACTTTCTTCACTCAAGATCCTTTTAATTAGTAGTATGATACATGGATAAACAAATGTCTAAAGTGCATGATTTTGTGACTTCAAAATTCAAATATCAATATTGGGCTACTAAGGAAACTAATTAGTATCATCCATAAGTATATGATAAGATGAATGGCATTGTGAACAAACTCTTATCTAAATTGTGTGAAAAGATACCAAATCTGATCTACAATGTGAATAAATCTAAGCTAAAATATGTGAAACATGACCAAATTTTACCTATAATGTAAATAATTTTATCCAAACTATGTGAAATGTCTTTAACCCGTATGAATATGTATACTCTTTACTGAAATCTATATGAAATTCTTAATAAAACCATCATATTTCACCTTTTTGAGATGAGAGGTTTCATTATATATCACTTAACATAAAATATAATATTAGGAATATTATTAATACATACTAAGTTAATTATATTATTAGTATGTGAATGTTTATAATGGTGAGATAATAGAATAGTGTGATTGAGTGACTTGGTGGGTTATAACAACTCACATAGATATTGGACAGTGTTTGTAGGAATTAAAATAGTCATAATGTATTTGAATATATTGTTATTAGTTATGTGACTCATTGACTTGACTTGGTAGAATAGCTATAGGAGATAATTAAGGACTCCATATTTGTAGAAGATTCTCTCCTCATTAAAAATATTGTGTTATATTGTGTTGTATTGAATAATGTTATTGAATTATTATTTTGTAGTATAGAACTATTATTGAGTTTATATTTGTGAAGAAAATCAGATCAAATTCTACATTTAGTATGAGAGCAAGAGCGGGTAATACTTCTCGCCTCTGTGATGAAGGAAATTATTTCGTTTGAAGAAGTTGTTTTGGCAACATTTACTTGTAACTGCATTAGACGGGTCCATCCTACAAAACACAGCCTGCAACGATACATATCATGCAAGAAAAACATTAAGGTGATACATCTCGGATTGGATGAAATATTATATTCATGGACAGATTTCATTTTTTAACTTGTCTCTACTTGATCCGTGCAAGTGTGGTTTAACTTGGTGTAGAATGTACACTGTATACTTTCAACTTTCGAAGTTTTGACCAATCAGCTCAAATCATTTAGATTATTTTGAACTACAAACCTGTTCAGATCTTGGAAATGTTGGCATAACGAATTATCTTTGAACATTCAGTTATTATGTTGGAAGGCATCTTGTAAGGGCCATTTCCTCGAGAGTGTCAGTGTATTTCAGCTTCTCCTTGCGGGAAAAAAAAACCTCGTTTCTGCTACTGTCACGTCATTGTAATGTCGCCTCTTCCTGTTGTTCCAGCCATATTATGGTAAACATCACCTCTGCCTATTGCTGTTGCCACGTCATGGTAATGCTGGTCAAACAAACGGGCATTGTGACTTGTGAGTAAGAGGGGATGAAGACATCAAAACATACATGCCATGGTGGTGGTCAGATTTACCATTTTCGGTGGGATTTTTCCTTTCCAAGAACCACCGTAAGCCATATGTCCTAATTATTGTTAACATAAAATGGCTAAAAGATGTGAGCATAATCTAGAAACGTTATTAGCATGACTCCCTACATGATAAAATTTATCTACATTTTTCCCATTTGCTAGCGGAGGATTTAGAGTTGATTAAATTGATCCCTAAAACATGTGAGAGAATGCAAGAATGAGGATCAAGCGGGATAATTCCCACGTCAAATATTTTGCACTCAAATGACAGTGTGGCAAAGTTCCATGAGGAAACAAACACTCAACAATGAAGTGTGCATGTAAGAGAAAGGGTCTATTCATTCTCATAGATTAGAAAATAGGAGTACAAATAGAAGTGTTGTGTAACTCCCAATGCAAGACCATCGTACCTCCACAAGGGGGAAGAGGAGTTACATTCCAGAAATGGAAAGTAACTCCATTATGACTCACTGACGGACACTAACGCATATAACAAAATATGTGACAGAATCTGGCATACCCCCTGAGACACCTAAGACCTATGACCAAACCTAAGTGAGATGACTCACCATGTGATGTGGACAATGTCACAAGATGACAAGGAAAGTACACACACCAACACCCCCTTCATCATAACTTAGGATGAGGCGGTAAATAAAAAATGAGAAATGGCTCCCAAAAGCTATGCCTGATAAGGATCCCAAACATAACAAGTATCTTAAGTAGTGGAGGAAAAACTAGTGGGAAAAATCATACACTTACAAGAGATGGAAGACTCCCCTAACAACATAAGAAAGATGCGTCAAATGGGTCCTAGTAAGTAAAGGCTTGATAAGGTACCCATGTACAAACTGCAATCTCTCTAGAAGAAGAAGAAGAGAAGAGATGAAGGAGACAAGATAGAAAGATGAAGATGTGAAGTTGTAGCTGGATCTAAAATATGCAAATCTATGAAGTCCCAAGAAGAGTGTTGATGATATGGTCCTCATCCTATAGACTAAATAAGATCCATCCACACTAAACAATGTTCCCACCCTTAGGAAGGATAAACTGGAGTATTGGATGTATGCCCACTCGTGAAATAAACCAAAGGCAGCAGTATGAAGAAATATGAATCTAGCCAACATAAATGTGACATAGGTCTAGAAAATGATTGTAAAGGAACTGAAGGTAATGCCATGAACTTAGAAATGTCAAAGTGTGACAAAGGAACATCTACCAAAAGGATACCCAAGTGAAGTGAGGAAAAGTACCAACCCCTACAATAGGAGAAAGAGGATCCACAAACAAAGGTGGATTAGTGATGGTCTCCAAAAAAGTGGAAGTGATAAGAGTTCCAGAAGAGGCACTACCAATAAAGGAGATGAAGGACTCTTTTGAAACACCTATAGAATGAAGAGAAACTTGTTATATTGCATCATAAGTAGGCACTGCAAATAGACAACAAAGGTCTAGCAGATACTCATCCCAAAAAGGGTGGCTCGACAAACAGAAGAACAATGTTTGACAGGTATGAATCATCAACATATGAAGGAGGATGAGTGCAAAAGGCCTCACACACTAGAAATGGAAAGGAGGCAAATGCAATGATGGTATGAGGTTGGGAACAAGATTGTATGATGTTTGATGGGAAGGGAGGAGTGTCAACACTCTCTGAAAGGTGGTCGAGAGAAGGAGGAGAGGATTCCTTGTCAATACTCTTGTCATCAGATCTGGAAGAAAAATCCTCATCATCAGGGATAGGAACATGCAAATCAGTGTCGGTAGAACTATCATCACATGAAGAGGGAGAGGAGACAATTGTATTAGTAGGAGAAGAAATAGTTGTAGTCTCTGAAGGTTCTCTAAATAAGGACAAAAGAATGCTCCAAATAGTGAAAGGACACTCTGTGTGCGCCACATGATGGTGGAGACGATTGGAAATATATGTCAACAAATTACCAAGGACCATGCTACAAGTGTCAAGACAACCTTCAAGTTGGTTAGGATCATAGGGGTAGGTACTCGTCCATACAAGAATAGATAGAGGTCATCATGAATGAGAAAAGATTCCATGCTCGAATGCCACAGTGTATAATTAGCCATACCAAGAAGAAGAAGCAAAGAATGTAATGCAAAAAAAATCCTATGAAGCGTAAGTCTAGGAAAATCAATCTCCATAGTGCATCTATAAAAATAGAAAGAAGTGTAAAATGCACTTGAAAAGAAGGGTGTAAGAATACACACAAGGTTACAAAACATCATACTCATCTGAGAATGCGACTGCATGCAATACCACACCCAAGAACAATGATAATCCCCCATGTTTACAACACTTCATAAACATTGCATTGATTATAATAAGGTGTGTTCATGCAACGTGAGATGTGCTGACCACTCAACTTGTAGTAGGAAATGAACCACGCAAGAGTGGAGGCCACAATAAGTTTGAGTTTCAATCAAAGGAACAAAACATAAACACACACAAAAGGGCGTAAGAAAGGAACAAGGGGACAAAACAAAGTCCAATGTGAGAAAAAAGTGTCTCATGTTGCATAAAGGATTCTCTTACCACAAGGTTGTGGCAGACGCACCCACAAGCCCAGCAAGCGAAGAGGAGCACTACAATGAATATGAGCGAAAAAATGGCTAGGAAAATCCCAATGACCCTATAATGAAGCTGAAAAATGGTACTCCCTCTTAATGATGGAATTTTTAATTAATTTTCCTTTAATTAAATTTAATCTAATTAAAACTACATTAAAAATTGAAAAATGATTCAAAAATCAAAGGAGGAAAAAATACTTTTGTTTGACAAAAGAGCCAGCTCAACTCAGCGATCTTGTCTGCGGAAATGGTTAGATGGGTGGCGAGCCGAGATGGTTGGTGAGTTGGACACCAAGTTGGGATACACAAGGTGGATGAGAGTTGTGTGCCGAGTTGACAGGTGAGTCGGTTAGGAGGAAATCGGTGAGTGAGTCGGTGTAGTGTCCGAGCAAGAGTCCATGCGTCGAGTTGTGCAATGTCAAGTGAGTCTCCATGCATTGAGGGTGTCGAGTCTAGGTAAGTCTCCATGTGTCGGGCTCATAGAGGGTGACATAAAAGCATCAAATGTAGTGAAGTAGCTATCGAATTATTGCAAGTGCACAACAAGCCTCGACATAAAACACATGCAAAACCAAGCACACAACCAAAAAAACCAAACCAAGTGTAATACCTCCAATCACAAATGAAATAAACCAAATCAATGTAAATAATGCATGAATGGAATATTTATTACAAAGCTTGCACACGAAACCGAGAGAGTAGTAGGAAACGGAAAACAGAGAGTGACACAAATCCCAACAATGTGCTTTGATACCATGTGAGAGAATATGAGAATGAGGAGAGGATAATGCCCATATCATCTGAGTTATACTCGAATGACAACGTGAGGAAGTTCATGAGGAAGCAAGCATTCAACCATGAAATTTACATGCAAGAGAAAATGGTCTACTATTTCTCATAGATCATAAAAAAGGAGTACAAATAGAAGTGTTGTGTAAGTCCCAATGCAATACCATCATACCTCCACAAGGGAGAAGAGGAGATACATTCCAAAAATGGAAAACAACTCATATATGATGCATTGATGCACATTGACGCATATGACTGAATTTGTCATACCCACTAAGACACCTAAAACCTATGACCTTACCTAAATGATATGACTCACCACGTGATGTGGAGAATGCCGCAAGACGACAAGGCAAGTACAAAAAAAAAGAAAACATGCATCTATTCATTTGGATCATTGCCACCACAAAACCACTTTTTTAGGAAAATGCATTGGCGTTGTTTCATTCTTATTAGATATGCTAGAAATATATCACTTAAAATTGATGCACATTTCCAATGCTACAATCGTAATCATACAATCTTGATGTCAATGTTAATCTCAATTTCTCACAACATTATGTAGAAAAGGTTGGATTAAGGAGGCACTACACATTCCCCTTACAACACGTAGTTCCCCTGTACAGTTTTCCACGTGTCTTCAACTATTGCAGACTGCGCACTTCAAGGAAAGTCCATTGACAGGGTAATCAAATCCACTCCCGTATCAATAACATGGAATTCAAGTTTCCCACATGCAAACTTCAATGAAATACTCATGTATGGCAAGTGCGTAAGTTTAGTGTATGCATGCGAAGTGTTTGACAAAATGACTGAACGAGATATTGTCTAATGTAATGCTATCATTTTTTCTAGAGATGAGATTTGATGTTCGTCCCGGGAGTTTTTGCCATCAAGACGCTTTTACAGCTTTCCTTTTTGAAACTTTGTTTAATAAAACTTTTGATTTTTTTCGATCACAAAATAATGTTCAAGGAAGTTAATCAACCGTTATTTTGGTTAATACGTAACCTAGAATTTTTCATATGGTGTGGGTTTATAGTTGGTTGTATTAAAGACATGTTTAAATGTGACGACATCACAACGAATCGCAGACACCAATTCACTTATCCGCAATCACCAATACCACCGCATAATTTATTTGCATTCAGTTCTATTGAAATTTAAGACATATTTCATATATACTAAATATACCTATATGTATTAGCATTCGATTCCATTTTATCATGTGCAAAATTCCTTTTAACCACCTTGTTTGTTTGGACTCTTGGAGGGAGGTTTTCCTATGCATTTCAAATTTTGTTCATGAAAGAGGATTTTGTAGCCAACAAAAAAACAAGATTTTAAGGAATCTTGCAAATAATCTTCTAGTTGCTAAGTGAATGGGTTTTAAATTTTCTTATCTACGTACATGCTCTTCCTCAGATATACATAAGTACTTCAAAGTATATGAGTGTTTGATTCTTAAGCGTGTGGAGCAACGATGAATATTTATATATTCTCATGTTTACCATTCGTTGCGGTTATTTGTATGCAAAGTCTTGATGCATCTAGGGAATATTTTGACTGTAAGATGTTCTTTTAATTTCCAAGAGTGGACAATGCATAATACCCGAGCATATATTACCTAAAAGGACAAAAAGGTAGCTAAATTGTTTATTACAATATTGTTAGTTAATAATCTTTTTCTTGTATGGTTCAAGAATAGAATGAAAACATGCATACACACGTTCAAACTACTATGCTTCAACATGTATGCTCCGTTGTGAGCCAAAAGCTTTGTGGTGCATTGTTTACGATAAGCCCAACCCCTTCATTTGGAGAATATTTTGAGACAACTTTTTATCAACTTGAGGTTGGTCATTTATCCACCCTTCCCTCTTTTGAAGGTAACAAACAATTCAATGTCTTTATTTATTATTTAGGGATATAGCCTTTTAATCTCATTTAAACTTCTAACTCTTTTTAAGCGTACTTTGTTTAATATCAAGATTTTTAGATGTCAATATTGTGTATTTATATTATGTTAATTATCATGTTTTATCCTAGGCTATTTATACCAATTGTTCCATAAGGACTTGAATCTGCGAACCATTTTTGTTACTTTACGAATCAACAAAGACGTACACAACCGCACTTCCCAAATACAATTTGCACTCATAAACTAGTCACTTTTTGGATTGCACATATGGCTTAATCTTGTACTTGATATAGATGTAAATAAGTAAAGATGAGCTTTACAAACATCTATTGTATATTTCATATTAAGTTTTAGTTTTAGTTTTGCATTTGATTTATATTCAAAAAAATTAATTTCAGTTTTCAATTCTGATTTAATCTTTCCATTTTTGGTTTATAACAACTAATTCCTATTTCCCTTATTACATAATATTTTGTCAATGTACAATTTCGTTTCCATGCCCTTTGGTTCATTATATGTGCTCCACAATAGAGACTCATTTATTATCCTAAAAATTTCAATAAATGTTTTAAATATTTTGTGAATAGTTTTATATTTGTAATTACATTTATCATTTAATTAATAATCATAATAAGGCATTTATTAAAATAGTAAACCACCTATAATTTTTCTTTTCATACAATAAGGCTAGGACGAAGGTGGATGTCAAATCTCATCTTTAATTACGACTTACCAAAGACATGGGTTTGCTCATAAATACTTGACACTATTTCTTTAAATATAAGCAACAAGTGTCCAACCCAATTAGTTTACCTTTTCTAACATACTGCCAAACATATACATTCAGTTTTACTTTAAGAGTACTTAACAACATTGATCCTCTCGGTATATAAGAGTAGTGACTTGGGGTCAAATAAATGTCAAGAAAGAAATAAATATGCGAGGACCGACTAATAATCCTATAAATATTGAGGCCTGCTGTCATGAACTGATTCTACTCCAAACACATTGTAAGATTTTTAAATTAGGGCAATATTAGAGTACCTAGTGAGATGTGGCTTTCGGCCACTAAGGAGGGGAAGGAAAACAGTAGCCCTATTTAAGACATAGGAACAGTAATTTATGTTATTTTGTATTGTTACTTGTCTGTAAAATTCTTATCGGAAAACACTCGATCCCAAGATTTCGAAGGTGCTCGATCTCAAGATTTCGAAGGTGTACTTTCAGGTGCTGTGTCACTAGTCTAGGCACAATTTTCATGATTCAGTACTTTTTGGAGTGGAAGAATTTAACTTCCAACATTTCTCTAGCCTCAGTCAGAAACCTAGATTCATTCGCATTAGCTATCATATGTGTTGCATATCTCAAAGCCCCTTTGGCTAAGTAGATGGGTAATGGTCTGCCAACATTATCCTCAATGGTTTGATTATTGCCAATGATTTCTATCTTGTTTTTGCTTTTTCTTATCCTGATACTAAGGCTTTCAATGCCTATAATCATTGCCATCAACAATTATGATATGCAAACTGAAACTAGAGAAATGACGAAAGCATAACTGGCATAAAGATAGTTCTGTTACAAAGAATGAAATATAACATTTAATTGAATGAGGCAATGCCAACAACATTGTTTATTATACACCCTCTATATTGAATAGGCAGCACTATCATGGAAGAACTATTGGCTTCTCTCCCACTCTGTTCTAGATAGAATTACAGAGTACACATGAATATGACTTCTTTCTTGGCTTTCAAAATTATTGGGAGCATGGCAAGAAGTAACAACCTGGTAATTAATGAGGAAAATCTGAAGTTACCTTCTCCGGATCCCTAATGCAATTTATTATGAGCAAAACATGGTTAGCTGAGCTCCCAAGGTGACTGAAACATTGCTACTGTACAAGGGTACAATTGGTCATCAGCAGGCTCTGTTTTTCATGCCCTTGAGCACATCACTGGATTGTGACTACCCAATGGTAAACCACCTGTGCTAACCATGAGACCAAAATCACTTCATATTTGTGTTGCCTTTTATTGAAGAAGATCGTGGTGGTTTGGAATCAAATAATGAGTTGCATCAATGCTTTGCTTGGGCTAATAATTGAGAAGTTTTGGAATTTTCTCCCACTTTTCACATGTACAACCTGGGAAAGGATTGGCATAGAAGTTCTCCTCCAGTCTTGGGATATTGCCGGTTCTCTTGGATAAGAAGCTCCATCTCTGTTGGTATGAAGATCATTCACTTTGAACGCAAATGTATCCCATGAAATCTCTCCTTGATCCAATTCATCAATCAATTTTACCAAATTTTGCCTGTTAACAGAAAAGCATTAATCAGTACAGGTACCCTTCTACTTTATATTTATAGTTGTACCATGTAAAGTTGTCTTTTAGAGAACATTCTCTCAATTAAGTCAGCACCTGCACACAAGCATCATTATAAATAACAATGAAATATTACATAAGATAACTCTTACCTATCTGGATTAATAGTTTTCCTGAAACCTTCAAATCGTCTATGACCCTGAACAGCCTTTGCCATGTTTCCATCATAAGTATACATAAACACATCATTTTATAGGGCTAAAATATAGTCCAGTGCAGCAAGTCTATTCTGATAGTTCTTAAGAGGTTTGATTTCCTCTTCCATAGCAAGAGTTGAATGTGTGAATACATTTGGAAACTCGTCTTGCAGAGCTCTCATGCTCCCATTGCCATAAATCTCCCCTGTTACAATGTAAATATTGGTTGTAGATGAATAGCCCAATGCTTTCAAGAAAAGAGCAGTCTCACGGGGGGTCATAGGACATCCTCCCTCCATACGCTTTTGCTCGCCGTCAATGTCTTTCTCCTTCCAGTGTTTTACATTGTATCGCATTTCACGGAGCTCCTCTGCTTCCTCAAATGTAAGGTTATGTGCACAGCCAGTGAATGCTAGCATGTCCTTTTCATATCTGTGTTAATAAAAGTAAAAGGTTACTAACTAAATGAATTGACTCACTCTGGAAAAATCAAGATTGGATACCTGCATTGATGTTGGCCTTTAAAACCTAATTATTTGGCCTATGTAACTGCTTAGTGGCTTCTTTTCCCAATTCATACACAACTGTGACACGAGGAAATCTACCAAGCTTGACTAATATTAAAAACCATAACAAGCACGAATAAGTCCAATAGATCAGTTTGGACAGGACTCTGAATTGAAGTTTAGATTTATTCTTTTATTTCTTACCTTAAATGAAGGCCAATGTAAGGACTACCATTCTTTCTCATCCTCGCCACCAATTGTTTCCCAAGATCTTCTATGGGTCTTGTATATCTGAGGGCTTGATAATTTGTACGGCATCTCAGTTTTTGTATGGAATTAGGGAGGCCATTATTTGCAAGTCGAGAATCTGTATGAGTAAAGTGCATAACCTTGTGCTTTTTCAATAAGGGGAGTACTTCTTGCTTGTAGTATATGTGTTGCATCCAAGTAATATATGGGAAAATGAGAAACTTGAAACAATTTCAACTCCTTGCTAGCTAAAGTTCAAATGCTGAATATCAAAAGAATTTAATTCACAATCATACCTTTGACCATGATATTGGAGCTTTCTCCAGAGGCTCAATTTTCATATAAGGTGCTGGTAGAGATTTTACAATTCGTACATCTTCTTTCAAAGTGTTAGTAAACAGGTGCGAATCAAATATATCCTCAAAGTCACTGCACAGACACTTCCAATTATTAGAAAATTATTTTGAGTTGCTGATGAATCCTGATTGCAATTCAATAGGACAAATGCATACAACTTACAAACCTCAGGTCAGTCCAGAAAGAGGTATGATCCAGAGAAGGAAGAACAAGAGTTGCAACAACAACCATGTCACAGATCTGCATTCAATGTCAAATTGGTTAAACATTGTCAACTATAATTACTGACATGTGACATAGCAGAATGAACAAACTACAAGATGCTTTATAAATGCCGTGTATAAATATTTATTTGTTCGAAAAATTCTGTTAGTCTTGTAACATTATTTTCAGGGATCTCAGCAGAGAGGTCATACCCCAGTTCGCATTTGATTTAAGCCACCATTGGCATGGACTAATATATACCCGTTTGTGGTGCCCTCAAGCTCTGCAGATGAAGTAAACAAATCATATATAAGTTACCATACAATCTGATATCACAGAATTTGTTTTGCTATTGAATGGGCATAAGAGTTTAAAATTTGAGTCTGATGGTGACCATAACTCACTTTTGTAACTTTTTGATCGTTCAACACACTGCTCAAGGTTAGCACGTCTTGGATTTAACCAGATTTTGGAATCCTGCAAGATGAATACAACTGATAGTTATCTAAGAAATCATAAATATTAAAAACAAAATTAGGTCAATGGTCATTTTAAGTATGTAAAAAACTGATTACCAGTTATTGATACCTGAAATTCTTCATCATTTTCCTCTGAAGCTGCATCTTTATCTTTATCTGGGGGCATTGCCCAACTCAATCGCCTGTGCTCATTTTCCTCTGAAAGATATTGAGCACTTCTCTCAATACTATTGAATTGCTGTAAAACTAAAATGCTCCTTGTGATATCCTGAGAAGGGCGAGATATAAACTGTCAGAAGAAAATAATATCTGAATGGAGAGAACAACCCGCCCATCAAGTTTGATCCTGTAAAACACCAGGAAAGATGAAACAGCTATATAACGGCTGTCTGATGATTATCTCACAATTGGCATTTCATAGTGCTTATGGACCAAGACATGCCAGATTGATCTCTGTATGAGATTGTGCAGCCGTATTAGAACAGTTAATAGATGGTACATTTTCTAATTAGGTTCTTCAAGGTGAGATTGGAAGTGAATGTAAATGATTAGTAAACTAGATTTTTTTCACTTGAATCAATGCCCAAAATAAAATTAAAAGGGATAGATAGCAGGCAAAAAAAGTAGCTTCATGTTCCAAAAATAGAGGTGATAATTTGAAGGGCACCATGAACACAAAGTTGGCATGCAAAAAAGAGATGCCACATATGAAAAAGCCACCCAACACAACCAACCAAAAGAGTTCCATGGTTCAAATGCAGATCTATCAAGCTCATGAAGCTCAACACATGTTGCTCACAAGTACAAGATCGCACCCGTGAATGAAAACATCCACCTAAAAATAATTCTTAGTCATCCACAGTCTCAAAATAATCAAAATTTTCTCCTGCTAAATGCTTTTCCTCAAACAAATGGACAACAAATCTTACGGAAAAAATTAAAACACACAAATACACCATTGGTTACAATAAAATTAATAGGAGAAGGCGAATACAACAGTATCCTGCGTGGCAGCCATGAGACCACATTTCTTTGAGGCATTCTATCAAACAGTTCATGGGATTTTTCAAGAAATCCATTTTATGCATATCCTGCAATCATGGAACTCCTTGAGATCACATCTCTTCGAGGCATTCTATCAAACAGTTCACGTGCATTTTCAACAAATTCATATTGTGCATATCCTGCAATCATGGTATTCCATGAGCCCACATTTCTTTGAGGCATTTTATCAAACAGTTCATGTGCCTTGTCTATGCTTCCACATTCCTCTATCCATTATGCTTTGATGGATGTCCATACCCTGTTCCAAAGCTCCCATTTTGGCACAGGCAGGGAGGATGCTGACAAAGGTTGTGGAATTTGGCTTTACATCTGCCAATTGCAATTGCATGAATGTTTCTAAGTAATTATAACACATTTTCAACAAATCCATTTTGGGCATATCCTGCAATCATGACTGTCCACGATACCACATTTTTTGAGGCATTCTGTCGAACAGTTCACGTGCCTTGTCTACGGTTCCACATTTTGCATACATGTCTACCAGGACATTTGCAACCACATCTGACAAAATTCCTCTATCCTTTATGCTTTGATGGATATCCATACCCTGTTCCAAAGCTCCCATTTTGGCACAGGCTGGGAGTATGTTGGCAAATGTAAACTGATTGGGTTGAAGGCCTATTTGTTGCATATGGTGAAACAGTGTGACTGCCTCGTGAGGATAACCATGTCTTCTGTATGCTGCAATAATTGTATCACCTGTGAGCAATGAAAGAGTGGACTGTCTTTCCTTGTGAAACCATGCTCATGAAAATACAGGTCTGCAATAATTGAAGATATGTAATCTTCAGAGGGGTTGTGTGTAGTAAGCAGAATGTGCATTTACAGCCATCAAAGCATAATGGTTTGTTAGATGTAGTTGCAAGTACCCTAGTAGACATCTATACAAAATGTGGAAGCATACCTAATGCACATGAACTGTTTGAAACAATGCCTGAAAAAAATGTCGTATCAGGGATTGCCATGATTGCAGTATATGTACCAGATGGATTTTGCAGGGATGCTCTCACTCTGGCGATCCAAACAAAACATTTGATTATGTTTATAAAAAATCACCAATGTGAAGCCCTCAACAATCCTTTTGTCACGGATCTGTAGAAAATGTCCTGAGTAAGAAAACACCTCAATTGAATGGATCAGCTTGGGTTAATCAGCTCAACCGCGCACCTGTCTCGACCACATGCACGGCCCTCCACCCGGCAACAGGAAGAAATGAACGTGGCTATTTTTGACAGGTACTAAAAACTTTAACAAAAGAGGTGCTATCTGCAGAAAATACCGGATTCTATTCTGGCAATGAGGGCATTAGTGAAGACCAATCAGAATGATTGGAAAATAAATTTTACAAAAACTATAGCTCCAAACAATTTTTTTTTTTGAAATATTTGTTTGAGACATCACAATCGCACCGGTATAAAAAAAAGCAGCCACTAGAAAGCCATAGCCCCACCGACTTTCATTTAATCATTCACAGCGAAAACAATAGTATCTGCGCGGCAGGTACTAATAAAAGACATTCAGCGGTGAATAAAATAATTGAATTTCGGTCAAAACTAACATCGACTTAAAGAGTACGGTCAATAATGGCAGCACAATTCACGTGGAGCGGCACTGCCTTTATTGACTGGATGATGGGCAATTGTAATGGAAATCCTTATTCTATCAACTTACTAACAAACTTGAGAATATAGCGTGCCCTGCACTCATGTCAGTTGTCTCAGAGATTCTGTTTCATTGAGATGATAAAATCTGTAAAATTTTCATAAGACGATCCAGACTAGAATCCTCCTTCAATGCATCTTTTGCTTCCTCTGACAGCCTGGTAATCCTTGTCTTCATCTCATTATCTTCTAATACGCTCTCTACACCCATCTCAACCTCCCTCCTCTCAATTATTCCATCTCTCTTAGGCATTCAACAGCCACCCAATCTTCCACGCGTCCACCGCGTAATCACAGTTTATAAAGTGATCTGCAAAGTAGGGCTAGCACAACATGGGCACTGTCATGGAGATGCTCTCCACCACTGAATTCTGTCCACAGTGGGTGAAGAAACACGCAAACAGAGGGGTGAGACAGAACTTGCAACTGTGGACTCCATGACACAAAGCACGACCGCTCTCTGCTCGCCTCCACGAATGCTGGAGGAAGAACAGCACTTGCTCCGTCCACTAGATCGCTACGTAGAACCCACAAAAGCGCCTCTGCGTCGCCTCCAATCCAAGGGCAAACTCCTCCAACTGTTTCTGGTTTATAATACCCAAGCTTCCGAATGCCACGTATATCACAGACTTGGGAGATTGCTTGTCTAACCATTACAAGCACTCCGATTCTTCTGCCCAGAAACCCACTGCTTCCATTTCCATTCTGAATGAAAGGACCGATTGAACATATGGAGGCCCCCAGAGAAACTAAGCTGTCAATTACAGGGGCTTCCAGATAGTAAAATGAATTCAACAGCACCCATTTGAGTTCCCTCACTCTTTCCATGTAGCGTTCAATGAAATGGAAGATGAACTCTTGCTGTGAATCCATGAACCCAAGGAAGATGTGCCGAGCAGAGTGGCGCCGTGGAGGGAAGGTATTTCACCATATGAGACCCCTCCGGGACTCCTGCAATTCATATCAATCACACCAAGAACTCCATTGTCAGAAATATTCATCATTTATTTTTTCAGGGAGAAAACTGGCTTACCGTTTGAAGGCACAGCTGAAGTGGAAACCAAGTTTGGCAAACTATAGAGCAGGGCGTAGACGGCCGTCATGGAAGTAGAGAGAGCAGCCATTGGAATGCGATGGCGTTTGGCAGCATCTAATGCGGTGGAAGCCATGGTGTCTGTTACTAAACAGATATCCTGCTCAGGATTCTCCTCTTTCATGTCCTCGATCAGTTTGTCGACGAAGGAGACGATGACAGTTTCCGTCACATGACACATCTTTGCTATGTCGGTTCGGGAGTCACCGGGAGGGAGACCATCAGGGACGACGACCCAGCGAATATCAGTAAAACCTTTCTGAGAATTAAAACCTTTGTTGGCCTGCAGAATACGAGAATGGTTGTAATCTGTGTTGACGAAACTGATTGTAAATCCGTGATGGAGGAGCTTTTGAGCGAGGTGCATCATAGGATTGACGTGGCCTTGCTCAGGAAAAGGAACCAGAACAGCATGAGGGCTTGTTCGACTACCCATATTAACGATATCCCTTCCCAAACAATTCAGGGCTCTCTTTGGCAGCTCCAATTCAAATACGAGACGCCACTGCTGACTGTACCTGGTCAAACAAAAATCTATAACCTTAATCGATTTTCAACACGGAGTCCATTTGTATTATAGCTCTTGGGGACTACCCTTGCATTTACACAGCTGGTAGGGAGGACTTGCCCAGTATTTGCGCACCATGAAGTGTGTCAAGTCATTGGGTCATTAACTCCATCCTAGGAATTAAATCTCATTGCAGCTAGAGATGAGATTTGTTGTCCATCCTAGGAATTTTTGGTTGTTGGAGATTTTAATATTTTCCTTTCTTGAAACACTGCTTTATAATTTTTTTGATATTTTTGGTAGTGTCAATATAATGTTCTAAGGAATTTAATCAACCATCATTTTGGTTAATATATAACCTAGCAATTTTCATACTAATGTGGGTTTATAGAGTTTCTAGGTGGTTGTATTAAAGACATGTTTAAATATGACGACATCACAACAAATTGTAGTCACCAATACCACCGCATAATTGATATGCATTAAATTCTATTGAAAGATGAGACATATTTCATATATACTAAATATACCTACGAGTGTATTAGCATTTGCTTTCATTACATCATTGTGCAAATTTACTTTTAACCACTTAGTTTGTTTGGAATCTTGAAGGGAGTTTTTCCTATGCATTTCAAATTCTCGCTCATGAAAGAGGATTTTGCAACCAAAAAAAAAATAATATTTTAAGGAGTTCGACCAATAATCTTCTAGCTACTAAGTGAATGGGTTTGAAATTCTTAGCATGTGGAGCAAAGTGAAGATTTAGAAATTGCCATGTTTACCATTCTTGCCTTTATTTGTATGCAAAGTCTTGATGCATCTAGGGAACCTTTTGATTCTAGGATGTTCTTTTAATTTCCAAGAGTGGACAATGCATAATACCTGAGCATATATTGCCTAAAAATGGCAAAAAGGTAGCTAAATGTTTGATTATAATATCATTAGTTAATAATATTTTTCTTCTATGGTTCAACAATACAATGACAACATGCATACACAATTTTAAACTATTGTGCTTCAGCACATGATTTGTTGTGCGCTGAAAGCTTCATGGTGCATTGCCTAGGCCAATTCCAAATACGCCTTCATTTGGAGAATTTTGTAGACAAGTATCTTTTTATCAACTTGGTCATTTATCCACCCTTCCCTCTTTTGAAGGTAACAATTCACTGTCACTATTTGTTAGATGGGTGATATAGCCTTTTAATCTCATTAAAATTTCTAGCTCTTTTAAGCATACTTGTTTAATGTCAGGATTGTTAAATGTCAAGATTGTGTATTTATATTATGTTAATTATCATGCTTTATCCTAGGCTTTTTATATCGATTGTCCCATAAGGTCTTGAACCTACAAACTACTTTTTTTACTTTACCACTCAACAACTTGCACTCAACCTCACTTTACGTATACTGATTTGCACTCATAAACTAGTCACTTTTTGGGACTCGCACGTATGGCTTAATCATGTACTTGACATAGATGCAAATAAGAAAATATGAGCTTTACAAACATTTATTGTATATTTCATATTAAGTTTTAGTTTTAGTTTTTCATCGATTTATATTCAAAACTATTTGACATAGGCGTTTCATACCATAGGCAACCTAGGTGGTTTCCTAGGGTGCACAATGGGGAGGAGCGTCATAGTTTTAAAAAATTAGTAGGTCGAGTTAGGCTTTCTAGCAAAGCGGCTCTGTTACTTTGCAAAAAAATTTAAATAAGTAATCGTTGCACCGCATATATATAAACAAAGGTAATTCATTAAAGGAAAAATATTTCCATTCATTGAATCACCATAACCATTGCATGTGCGAGAGGCTAACAATTTTATCCTCGCAGCGGCAGGCCCATCTCTATCATGGAATTTCATTACTATGCATGTTTCTTAGCTGCATTAAAAGAACACAACAATCAGTTAAAACATTCATAACAAACCATATGAAACAGGAATGGAGGAGGATGTATATATAACAAATAACCATCTCTGAGCAAGCCATGGGTACAGGATGCATTTCTCAAAGACCCACTTATGCTGAGCACCTTGAACACAGTCCAATTAGCAGAGTCTCCTGCCCCCATTCCATTTGCTTCGTCAACGATTTTTCTCCTAGTTTTTCTAGATCTCTTCCAAGAAACAACTTGCCAAAGAAAATCCAATTGTCGTAAGCCATCACCACAGCCCCATGGTTCCAGTTCCCACTACCCTGCCAAGTGGTTGAGAGTATCACTGAGAAAATGCTTCATGCCAAAAGCTCTTGTCAAAGCTTTATTTATAGGCAAATGAACTGTGGTTAAGGTACTTGACATTGTTAAAGTCAAATTAAACCATTGAAAAAGAAGAAAATGTGATAAGATGTCAAATCCACATTCTAAACGTTCGTATTTATTTTGTGCACCAATAGTAATAGCTATATAACGAACATGCACAGGCGAGGTGGGTGGGTAATCCCGAGGGGGAGCATACACTCTCGATCGCCTAGGCTCCAAAACCTTAATTCGGCCCTTCCATTTGATTTCGAGTTTTCAGTTCATATTTAAGCTTTCCGTCTTTTGGTTTATAATAGATAATTCCTATTTCCCTTATTGCATAAGATTTGTCAATGTACAATTCCTTTTCCATGTCCTTTAGTTCATTAAATACGTTCCACTATAGAGACTTATATATTATCATAAGTAATTTCAATAGATGTTTTGAAGAATTTGTGAATAGTTGTATTATTGTAATTATATTTAATGTTTAAATATAACTATAATAAGAGAGTCCATTAAAATGCTAAACCATCCATGATTTTTTATTGATTACGCTAATAGCGTGTTCTCTGTGAGAAACTCGCACCCTCTCTGACAATGATAGAGATATCAACGGATCAGATTTCTTGGTCGACGAAGCACGGATCTGAATGGCCCCTACACGTGTCCGCGAAAGGTAGGAATGTCAGATCGTAGCCTTTGAAATCTCTGCGTCATTGACAGGAGTTGCTGTGGAAATGTCGTATCAACCATAAAGAAGACGACTCTGGCATGTTTTCAGTCACCAAACAGGTCTTACGGACTGCAAACATTCATGGCACTATCTCCTACCACTGTGTGGGAGTGATTATATTAAAATTCCATGAGTGACGTGCAGCAGCACTGGGGGCAGAGTCTGTGCTACCATATTTGGACCCTTCCATTAACGGAGATGCATTGCTGAGGGGTGCCAATTTTGCATCTGCGGGCGTTGGGATTCTCAACGACACAGGAGTCCAATTCGTATGAATGCATACACTTTACTTAATATTGACAAATACTTATTGATTATTATGTCTTCATTAGCAAGAATCTTTCTTGGGTTTTAGTTTTTATATTGTGTTTGCAGGCAAATATTATCAGAATCCCTCAGCAGTTTGCGTATTTTGAAGAGTATCAAAGAAGGGTGGCGCAGATCCTTGGAGAGGCTGAAACCGAGAGACTTGTCGAGGAGGCCCTTGTTTCTTCGATCACTCTCGGAGGAAACGATTATGTGAATAACTATTATCTCCTTCCCGTCTCTCTCAGATCGGTGCAGTTTACGGTGCCAGACTACACGGAGTATATAGTCTCCGAATACGAGAAATATCTGAGGGTGAAATTCTTACTCTTTAGTTAAGGCTAGACTGTGCCTGTGAAATTCCTACATGTTTGAAATTTCGAATTCGTTTTATGTTTGTGCAGCAACTGTACGATTTGGGAGGGCGGAGGGTACTGGTGACGTCGACAGGTCCATTGGGTTGTGCTCCGGGAGTAAAGGCCACCAGATCTCGCAACGGGGAGTGCGCTGCAGAGCTTCAGCGAGCTGCCTCGCTTTTTAACTCACAACTCAGATCCCTCATAAATAGGCTCAACGGCGAGGCATCTGCTCAGGTCTTCACATTCGCAGACAGCTATTCAATGAATATGGGCATATTTAGCAACCCTGCAGCATACGGTATAAACCTTATTTTTCGTTTAATCATACATTTGTTGACTACTTAAAATGGCAGCTCCTATTGAAATTTGTAAGTGAAACGGTGGTGTTTTGAACAGGATTTGTGGACTCCACAAATGCGTGCTGTGGACAAGGAGCAAACAATGGTGTGGGGCTCTGCACAGCGGCATCAAATGTGTGCTCAAACAGAGACACCCATTTGTATTGGGACAACTACCATCCTTCTGAAAGGGCAAATAAGATTATCGTCGACCAGTTTTTTGAAGGATCGTCTTCTGTTATGAGCCCTCTAAATCTCAGACAGATGATGAAATTTGAAGACTGAGACCTTAACAAATTCGTGAAAATCAGTCTATTAATCTGACAAGAGCTTAATAGAGAAAAATCTCTTTGAAAAACTTATGCTTGTATTCGTTCCTTTCATTTCTCAATTAATAAGGATCGATGATCCATTTTCATGTTTTGAAGGAAGTACCTAAGGTGGGCAAAAACATTAAATTACGCAAGACCATTGCCCAAATTTAGCAGATAGTCGACGACCTGCATTGATGTACAATGATTTAAAAGGGCCAAACTCCTCCACCCTCTACTTGTGGACATTTCTTTCACGCACAAATTTTCGTCCACAAAATTTGATTTATGTTGAAAAATGACAGTTTTAGGTTTTATTTTCCCAAACATTGCCACTAAAACATAATACAAAAGGAAAATAAACCAAATTGCCACTAAAACTAAAGTGTTCATGTTAGTGGTGGCAGATGCATGTAGTTATTCATTGCTACTTATTTAACAAGTTTAACATGGAGACTTTAACATATGAGGAAAAATCCCCATAATATGGACGTTGCACTATCTAATATGAGAAAATTTGATTTAGAATGCAAAAGATATATGCCCCACTAAACAATTTTTCAATAATAAAAATAATATCCCCTCTTCGGAGAAGAAAATCCATTTACAAAATTTCAACACCACTTTGAAAAGTTACAATTCACCACATATAATGTCATACCCATTTTGAGTTTTGAACTTTTGACTGCGTGTTATACAATGGTTTTAGAAAATGCATGGTCCGACATATGTTATCAAGCGCTTTAAATGTAAAAAAATATTAAATTATATTTGAATGTTAATGAAATGAATTTAAGAAGATGCACCTTGTTTATTTGGAATTCGTGCGAGGAATTAGTAATTCCAACGCAATATTGAGTGAGTTGAATGCAGTATTGAAATATTTTAAAACAAAGATGATTAGAACACTATCAAAGCAATCTGAGTGATGCAAATGTATATAGAGAAGAGTAGGGAAAGTGGAAGCTGCACAATCAAGTCGATCAAATGTAGGTATATAGAGAAGACTGGAACAAATGGAAGATCTCGAGCATGTCAGAAGCGCACATTATTGTTACAGAAACTCGACTGTTTAGAAAAGAGTTATTCACCGATTAATGTTGGGAATTCCTTATTTGAAACGGATGTCCTCCATCTTCACAGGAGGTGTTTATACAAACCTTGGGGTTAATAACAGTTGCCATTGAAGTCTGTATTTTACAGGCACCGAAGTGGGAGGCTTTGATTTGTGGTTTGCCTTGGACGTAGAAAAATCACTGCTTGCAGTTGCAAAATTATGCTGCTGTAGATTTTTTTGAAAGGCTGAGTAACAACCCTCTGCTTGCAAATCCGTTCTCCATGATCGCACCTTGTCATTTAACTGAAGCATATTTTCAAGGCGTGAATCAGATTTACTCTATGGAAAATATGACAGAGGAAGGAGTCGGCCTTGATGAAACAGATCATCTGTAAAGTAAATGTTATACGCCGATGACCTAGATAGGCCAAGGTCAAAGTTCCAAGTCGAAATCCTGGCGCTGTGAAGATCTCGTGTGTTGATTGACATATGTCAAAGACCCCAAGATTCATCCCATTGTAATAAACACCTTCAGCGTAACTATGTACCACAGGCACACACTATAATGGAATGTTCGTCAAATGGGCGGCCAATGTTATTTTTAGGATATTTTCCTAGGCCATGGTTATTGAATTCAGAAGCCTTTGAAAGCTGAGTTTGTCTACACTTCAGGTGGGAAGAGTGTGATAGAAGGAAAACAAAGGTGGCCGCATATAGTAATGTTGTAACTGATTGCATGTGCCCTATCATTCCTTTTTCAAGTTGGTAAAGTTGTTGGTCAAACAAGGTAGATTTCTCATAAAATCATCAATACACCTCGTAACATCTTCCGACTGCAGACCATGGTTTTAACTATATACAAAAGCCATGACATAGAAGTATGCCTCCAAGAATTTCCATTTGTGAGGGACATCTAAGGGTTGCCTTTGGGTATGGACAACATGGATTCAAGTTTCCTTAGAATGTCATCTTCTACCTCAAGTTTCCTTAGAATGTCATGTTTTCCTCGTCGGCAATCGAAAATTTATTTGAGTAGTTAAGTTATGATGGCTCTCAAAAGTGGAGCACCAACCTTTGATGTGCATTGAATCACCGACATGTTTTTAGGTTAGAGTTTCCAAACATTTCAAACTGGGACGAAATTTTGAGGGCGATCTTCATGACAATGGGCACCTTTACATATTTTGTATATTATTATATGTCACTGCGTCTACATCACGAGAAGACCGAATCTGATGTATTTTCACTTGCCCTTGACCTTCTGGAGGTCTCGTTCCATAAATTGTAACTTCCCTTAAGTCTTTAGTTAATGAACGATACAGGCATGTGCTACCTATTCTTGAAATGTTTGATACCTAAGAACCTTGGCAACTAGGGAATGTTGCTCAACACATTCATTACGGTCAATCAAAAAATCGTGGAACACTTGTGAGGTAAAAGTAGCGGTCAGGTTGGACCATGGAGTGTGTGCTTCCGGATGTAACTAACATACATTGACCGTTTTAGCAATCGAGATCAAATCCTTCAATGACCTTAAAAATCGAGACCCTTAATTAATTGGATGCTATAGAATGTGTCTAAATTGACTCAATATCATTTTAATTTAGAACACAACTATCAACATAAAAAATATTTTAATAATAATATGTTATTGTAGAATATTATTATTAGTCTTGTGTAAAGTTTCAGATTGCTTCCCCAATTTAGATTTCCCCACCTTTACACGTCCCTGCCCTCATACCCCTTCTTCGCCCATTTTCCTCTCGCATTGTTCTCTCCCTCCACTTTTACTTCCTGCACAATAACTTTCGGCGTTTCCATCGTACACTTCACGTACGATTGCAGCAGCAGTGGCGAGATATCTGATGGAGCGCTGTAGTGCATGGTGGCACACGTTCTATCGCGTCTGAAAGAAAATGGTATGATATGGACACCTTGGCACAGAAACATCTGACCATGTCATTTTTTTATGCCTTCTTCTGATCAGAAACAAAATGCTTGAGACATACAGGTAAATAAAACCAAGAGAGGAAGAT
This sequence comes from Taxus wallichiana var. yunnanensis, assembly GCA_018340775.1. Taxonomy (NCBI): domain Eukaryota; kingdom Viridiplantae; phylum Streptophyta; class Pinopsida; order Cupressales; family Taxaceae; genus Taxus; species Taxus wallichiana. The sequence goes on along the minus strand of CM031233.1, from coordinate 185,802,798 downwards.
ACGGGTCTCCATGCAAGAAAATACCAACATAGCAGGTCGGCTCCTGGTCAGGCACATTAGTGTAAGTATTTACTATTAGGAATATGAATGATGAGTATGGAAAAGGAAAAATGCTAATGGTTGTGGTGTTTGCAGAGTGACAGAGGTTCGATGGATTTTGATGTAGCTCGTGTGATTCTGAGCCTCGGGAACCATACACAATAATACCCTTTACTTTTCTGATCGACTCGTCCTCTGCCCATGTCTTCCATATCACAACGTTATATTCCACAGGCGAGCTAGAGGGAGACGGAAAAGGAGACTACTATTTTTGTTGGTATTTTCTTGCATTTTGTTATTTACTTCTTTGCTCGTTTTCATGCCTATAAACGCAACATTTTCGACGTGGCATCTCATACTTGAGATGATGTCGTTTATTTTTTGTCTTAAAAAGAGAAGGTATATCATACTTTGGGTATCATGCACAGGGCACTGTTGCACCATTTAGTCTGTTTCTTGCAGAAGTGATTTTAATTATTTGAACCTGTCATTGTGGAGGAAGGCACTGCATTTTCAAAAATTCTCACATAACTAGGTATGGTACTATTCAATGTCAACCCATACTGCTACGTTGGCCCCTTCATTAAATCTTTAAGATTACCCGACTCTTTCCTACAACGAATGGAAATTTGATTTTAAGGAAATTATATTATTTAGTGCAATATTTATTACGCCGATATGCGTGGTCTATGTGAGAAAACCCGACCCCCTCTAACCACATGACAGAGACATCGACGGATGAGATTTCATGGTTGACGAAGCACGGATTTGAATGGCCCCTACACGTGTACGCGAAAGGTAGGAATGTCATAGATAAAGACATGCAGATGTGGAAGATGAAGACAGAGCAATATTTATTACAATGAAATGTATAATTAATGTGGCTCGTAGCCGAGGTTATGGGGTATTTATATGTATTCGGCTTTAAATGTTTTTTAAAAACAATGTTCCTGGTGGTCTTCTGTGTGCATCAGCTTAAGTCAATTATGATAAAGCAAAGTTGTCAGTATAGAATTTTTAAATGCCATTGTAGTATAAATTTGCATCTCAATGATGAAACAAACTTGTCTGTACAGACTTTGAGTGTTATTGTTGAGATTTAAATCTTAGAACCCCTTTATTTGTGCAAGTCTAACAACGCTTGATTCTTGTAGATGAATTGTTTTATGCAAATGAGGTGTTTTGCACAGGTACGACAGTTGTGGTCTCTCCTGTGGGGGCATGCATGGGGAAAACATGCAATGGTCATATGTATTCATTTTTGTGAATATGAAATAAAATCCATGAAACAAGGAAGCCTGTAGTGTTTCATATGAAAAAGTATTTGACAAGTATTAAAAAAAATTGCATTCATTTTAAAGAACTACTACTTGAAGTATTTAGAATAGAAGATGGCATAAGTTTCATCAATTTGCAAGTTAAACTTTTTCAACTCTAAAAGAGTCATAGAGTCTCTAAGAAAATAGTACATCGGTGAGAGTGGGGGAATGAGAGAAAATATTATGGGTTAAGAAATTGTATTTGTTAAAATAATATGACAAATAGAAAATGTTTAAGTGGAAGAACATGGCAGTATAAAATTATAAAGACTACACTTTAGACAAAACAAATTTAGTAGAGAAGTTGTTTGAAAAGTAATATGTTACAAAAAATATGTTGTCATGGATAGTTGGACCATATACACAAATATTCTATGAGTGTTTTAATACTTCCATAATGACAAAAAATTAATAAAAAAAATCCAAAAGTGAAACGGGGGAGATGTTAGAAGAAAAAAGAAACATACAACAAGATAGTATGGTATCTGTACTTGGAAAATAAAGAACAAAAGGATATAGTGGGAATGGAAATAGTGAAAAAGATCTATATATGACACGAAGTGGTGAAGCATGAAAAGGAGCGGCCGATTGAGATTATGAAGGTGGTGTTAAGGACATGGATCTTTACTTTGCTTTGTTGTCGAAACTTATTCTACATATTCTTTATTTAATGATTGAAGACTCTCAAATCAATCTGAAAGTATATTTTCTCCTAATAATTTAATATTTTCATTATAATAAACTCATAGAAAATATTTTCTATAACTAGATTTAATTTATTGATTTATATGTGTTTAAAACTAATTAGAATAATATTATCTACGTGGCATCTCATACTTGAGATGATGTCGTTTATCTTTTTTTTGTCTTAAAAAGAGAAGGTATATCACACTTTGGGTATCATGCATAGGGCACTGTTGCACCATTTAGTTTGTTTCTTGCAAAAACGATTTTAATTATTTGAACCTGTCATTGTGGAGGAAGGCACTGCATTTTCAAAAATTCTCACATAAGTAGGTATGGTACTATTTAATGTCAACCCATACTGCTACGTTGGCCCCTTCATTAAATCTTTAAGATTACCCAACTCTTTCCTACAACGAATGGAAATTTGATTTTAGGGAAATTATATTATTTAGTGCAATATTTATTACGCCGATATGCGTGTTCTATGTGAGAAAACCTGACCCCCTCTGACAACGACAGAGACATCAACGGATGAGATTTCATGGTTGACGAAGCATGGATTTGAATGGGCCCTGCACGTGTGCGCGAAAGGTAGGAATGTCATAGATAAAGACATGCAGATGTGGAAGATGAAGACAGAGCAATATTTATTACAATGAAATGTATATTTAATGTGGCTCGTAGCCGAGGTTATGGGGTATTTATATGTATTCCAGTTTAAATGTTTTTTAAAAACAATGTTCTAGTGGTCTTCTGTGTGCATCATCTTAAGTCAATTATGATAAAGCAAAGTTGTCAGTATAGAATTTTTAAATGCCATTGTAGTATAAATTTGCATCTCAATGATGAAACAAACTTATCTGTACAGACTTTGAGTGTTATTGTTGAGATTTAAATCTTAGAACCCCTTCATTTGTGCAAGTCTAACAACGCTTGATTCTTGTAGATGAATTGTTTTATGCAAATGAGCTGTTTTGCGCAGGTACGACAGTTGTGGTCTCTCCTGTGGGCAGCATGAGGGAAAACATGCAATGGTCATATGTATTCATTTCTGTGAATATGAAATAAAATCCATGAAACAAGGAAGCCTGTAGTGTTTCATATGAAAAAGTATTTGACAAGTATTAAAAAAAATTGCATTCATTTTAAAGAACTACTACTTGAAGTATTTAGAATAGAAGATGGCATAAGTTTCATCAATTTGCAAGTTAAACTTTTTCAACTCTAAAAGAGTCATAGAGTCTCTAAGAAAATAGTACATCAGTGAGAGTGGGGGAATGAGAGAAAATATTATGGGTTAAGAAATTGTATTTGTTAAAATAATATGACAAATAGAAAATGTTTAAGTGGAAGAACATGGCAGTATAAAATTATAAAGACTACACTTTAGACAAAACAAATTTAGTAGAGAAGTTGTTTGAAAAGTAATATGTTACAAAAAATATGTTGTCATGGATAGATGGACCATATACACAAATATTCTATGAGTGTTTTAATACTTCCATAATGACAAAAAATTAATAAAAAAATCCAAAAGTGAAACGGGGGAGACATTAGAAGAAAAAAGAAACATACAACAAGATAGTATGGTATTTGTACTTGGAAAATAAAGAACAAAAGGAAATAGTGGGAATGGAAATAGTGAAAAAGATCTATATATGACACGAAGTGGTGAAGCATGAAAAGGAGCGGCCGATTGAGATTATGAAGGTGGTGTTAAGGACATGGATCTTTACTTTGCTTTGTTGTCGAAACTTATTCTACATATTCTTTATTTAATGATTGAAGACTCTCAAATCAATCTGAAAGTATATTTTCTCCTAATAATTTAATATTTTCATTATAATAAACTCATAGAAAATATTTTCTATAACTAGATTTAATTTATTGATTTATATGTGTTTAAAACTAATTAGAATAATATTATCTTAAAAACACTTTTTCACATTTAAAATTAATCCCACAGATCAATTTAATCTAAGAAGACATTAACAATTATCTTGGTATCACTTTAAAAATATATTTTATAAATAACTATAACATTTTTTAAACATTATGAACTATACAATTTATATCAAAGAATCAACCATCGATATATATGGATAAGTTTGTATTGTGTTGGTAAGGTATAGGCCTTTCCATACATAACACTATGGCTAAAATGAATTGATAGAAACAAAAATAATTGTTTGTACAAATGAAATTTCTTTGTACATGGTCATGGTATGGTCCATAGTGCTCCAGATTTTACACAAAACAAGTTTGCAATGTTCAATTTTGAAACAATATGTTCTACAACCTTGCAACCTATTATATCTCCAAGACTTTTTAAAAAAAAACATTTTGTGCATGTACAACAATTTATGCATTTGTATTATGTAATTTGTCAAATAGTTGTCAAGCCTTTGAATGCTTCCACCTTTTGCATGCATGTGTATCAACGCATTCATAACTACAACATCTAAAAAATTGGATTTAAATTACTTTTTCATGGGTTCCCATACCCTGTCTCAATGCTCCCAATTTGGCACAATCCGAAAAAAATTGATGTCGAGCTAGGTCATGTGATTAGGTTGGAATTTCATTTTTTGCATTTGGTAAATGTTTTGAGAAAGCATGTGTCTTCATTTTAACAACTATTATTATATTCCATAAGAAGACATTTGTCCTGAATCATTTTGTCGAACACTTTGCGAGTGTCCAACAAACTATAATAGTTATAATATATGGTTTAAAAAATTATTGGCACACTAAATAGTTTAACATTCTTTTGTTATTTGTAGGACACACACACACACACACACACACACACACACACACACACACACACACACACACACACACACACACACACACACACACACACACACACACACAAGATTATCAGATTGCGTAAATAATATTTTGGCAATTGTTATTGTTTATCCACAATATTAAATATATGTATATATTATATTAATTAATAATTACATATTTAAACGAGCTAACAATTGAAATATATGGTTTACAAGTAAATATGTGTCGATGTCTATTGAAAAATCCCATGTCTTCCTGCTAACTGCTATTATCATATTCCATGAGAAGACATTTGTCTTGAGTCATTTTACCAAACACTTTGCGTGAGCGTCCAACAAACTATAATAGTTATAATATATGTTTTAAAGGTTTATTGACACACTGAATAGTTTAAAAATCTTTTGTTATTAGTAACATATCTTATCTGCATACAAATGTTTCCATGAGAAAATGCAGCCTAGAAATGTCGCTTCATTTTCCCCTTACATAATTTTAAACGTTACATGTGGTTACAAGTTTCGGTTTCAGATCATGTGTGGCATACTTATGTGATTTACATTATTGTTGGTTATTGTGCAAAACTATAAGGCATTCCACGTGCAATTTGCATCATGGCCACAACTTTCACATATGGGGGAAAATCTATTTTTATTTTGTCTACGAAGGTTCCTTCAATCCACTTGCTTTTCTTTTATTTGTCGTCATCAAATAAGATCGATACTTGGGGCCTCCTTGGGATGCAGACAACACCTTCCATCTTCCTCTTCTACCAATTTCCATAAGAAACCAAAATAACTACCACTTAAAATTGCTTGGGCATTTTCAATCCACAAATCCCAAGGGCTTACTCTGTAGCGAGCCACTACTGACATTGGAGGAACGGAAAGACAAGGCCTAACCTTCATGGGTATATCAAGAGTTTCCTCTTTGTCAGTCGTTCGTATTTCTCCTCCATTTTCATTTAGTCGTTACTCTTAAATGTCCTCTGCACCTCTACTGCAGTCACACTTACTAGAGGAATCCCACCTTCGTTCCCTTCCTTCATCTCCTATTGCAGTAACACTTACTAGAGGAATCCCACCTTCGTTCCCTTCCTTCATCTCTCCCATCTTGAACCGCATTGCCGGTTCCCTCTCCCTTTGTTGCTCATCTTCTCATCTCTTATTGTGTTATTCCACACTCGTTTCAACTTGTTCCTCTTATTGTCTACCCACATGCATTTCTCATACTCATTTTTATCACAAACGATTAACATTGCTTCACTAAATAGAAACAATAGATATTCAATCCAATTGGTTTACATTTTCTAACATACTACCAACATGTACATTAATATTAAATATTTAGCATTGTTTATAGGATTATTGACTTTGTGTGAAATTGATGTCCGGAAAGAAATAAATATGTGAGGACCGACTAATAATCCTATAAATATTGAGGCCTATCATAAGCTGATTCAGTGATTCGACTCCTAACACATTGTAAAATTTTTAAGTTATGGCAATAATAACTTGAAACTAAAACTATTAGAAATAGATCACATTCAGCGGTTAATAAAATAACTTAATTTCAGTCAAAACTAACATCGATAAAAGCAGCATGGTCGATAAAGTCAGAAAAATTTACGTGGAGCAGCACCGCCTTTATTGACTGTATAATGGGCAATTGGAATGGAAATTCTTATTCTATTAACTTGCAAACTTGAGGAGACAGCGTGCTGTCAGTTGTCACAAAGATTCTGTTTCATTGCGTTTATAAAATCTGTAAAATTTGCATGAGACGACCCGGAATCCTCGTTCAATGCATCTCTCGCTTTCTCGGACAGCCTGCTCACCCTTGTCTTCATCTCATCATCTTCTAATACGCTCTCCACACCCATCTCAACCTCCCCCTCTCAATTATTCCATCTCTGTTGGCATTCAACAGCCGCCCAATCTTCCACGCATCCACCACGTAATCACAAATTATAAACTGATCTGCAAAGTAGGGCCAGCACAACATTGGCACTCCCATGGAGATGCTCTCCAGCACTGAATTCCATCCACAGTGGGTGAAGAAACACGCAACAGAGGGGTGAGACAGAACCTGCAACTGTGGACTCCATGACACAAAGCACGCCCGCTCTCTGGTCGCCTCCACGAATGCTGGAGGAAGAACAGCGCCTGTCCCGTCCATTAGATCGCTGCGCAAAACCCACAGAAAGGGCCTCTGCGTCGCCTCCAATCCCAGGGCAAATTCCTCCAACTGTTTCTGCTTAATAATAGCCAGGCTTCCGAATGCCACGTATATTACAGACTTGGGAGATTGCTTGTCTAACCACTCCAAGCACTCCGATTCTTCTGCCCAGAAACCCACTGCTTCCATTTCCGATTGTTCATTTCCATTCTGAATGAAGGGACCGATTGAACATATGGAGGCCCCCTGAGAAACTAAGCTGTCAATTACAGGGGCTTCCAGATAATAAAATGAATTCAACAGCACCCATTTGAGTTCCCTCACTCTTTCCATGTAGCGTTCAATGAAATGGAAGATGAACTCTTGCTGGGAAGCAGTAAATCCAGGAACCCAAGGAAGATGAGCAGAGCAGATTGGCGCCATGGAAGGAGGTACTTCACCATCTGAGACTCCTCCTGGACTCCTGCAATTCATATCAATCACACCAAGAACTCAATTCATCAATTCATCATTTAATTTTTCAGGAGAAAACTGGCTTACCGTTTGAAGGCACAGCTGAAGTGGAAACCAAGTTTGGCAAATTATAGAGCAGGGCGTAGACGGCCGTCATGAAAGTACAGAGAGCAGCCATTGGAATGCGATGGCGTTTGGCAGCATCTAATGCGGTGGAAGCCATACAGTCTGTTACTAAACAGATATCCTGCTCAGAATTCTCCTCTTTCATGTCCTCGATCAGTTTGTCGACGAAGGAGACGATGACAGTTTCCGTCACATGACACATCTTTGCTATGTCGGTTCGGGAGTCGCCGGGAGGGAGACCATCAGGGACGACGACCCAACGAATATCAGTAAAACCTTTCAGAGAATTAAAACCTTTGTTGGCCTGCAGAATACGAGAATGGTTGTAATCTGTGTTGACGAAACTGATTGTAAATCCGTGATGGAGGAGCTTTTGAGCGAGGCGCATCATAGGATTGACGTGCCCCTGCGCAGGAAAAGGAACTAGAACAGCATGAGGGCTTGTTCGACTACCCATATTAACGATATCCCTTCCCAAACAATTCAGGGCTCTCTTTTGGCAGCTCCAATTCAAATACGAGACGCCACTGCCAGTATATAGTTTTAACAGGTATGAGATTTGATGGCTGACTCTACCAGTCAAACCAAAAATCTATGAACTTAATAATTGATTTTCAACACCCGTCCATTTGTATTAAATATATATTTTTATTTTAAAAATACATTGTTTTTTAAACTGTATTTACGAGTGTTTAATGAATTTCAGAAATTATATACTCAATATAAACATATTTTCAGTAAGTACGCTCATATTTACATTGAATGTGTTCATAGCGAAGATTTTATTAAAATATCAAATACAGTTAAAATAGGCCATGGAATAATAATAATAACAAGCTCTGCGGTGTAGCTAGAGTACCTACCTGCGAGATGTGGCTCACCGCTTGCCATTGAGGAGGGGAAGGAAAACAATAGCCCTATTTTAGACATAGGAATAGTAATTTATGTTATTTTGTATTGTTACTTGTCTAGGTATAGCTCTCATACCATGCTAAAATTCAGCTTTCAGGTGTTGTGTCACTAGTCTACGGACAATTCTCATGTCAATGTTTATTGCTCTTTTGAACTAGCCTCAGTCAGAAATCCGGATTCATTCGCATTAGCTCTCATATGTGTTGACATTATCCTCAATGGTTTGATCATTGCCAATGATTTGTATCTTATTTTTGCTTTTTTCATTATAAGATGCTTGAATGCATTAACTAAGGTTTGATATGCCTTAACCTGATACTAAGGCTCTCAATGCCTATATGCTTCGGTCAACAATGTGCCAAGGGTACAAATATTTTGATTCAATGGTATTGTGCTTACAGGTCTTAGTTTTCATGAATATTAAGCCTGCACATGCTTTATGTGGGAAAAAAGAAATATATTTTGAATTTGCATGGAAGCTTTAGATATGTTCAAAAGAAATCACTGATTCATCTTTCCTTTCTCTTTGGCACCCTGAATGTAACTTTGAGTGTTTCCTTCACAAGTATGCTTCTTCTCCATTTCTGAAACCCCAACAATTCTCATATGCAAACTGAAACAAAACAAGCTCAATATCATCTGACAGTCTCCATTAATGTTTTATAGCCCAAGAAACTTCATTCCTAAGAAACTTCACTGACTTAATCCATAATTTCCTTTTTTATAAGTTCAACTTCAATTAATTCCAGATACCTTTAAATATGTCATTAAAAAATTCTTGAGTACACTAAATGTAGACACCTAAAATTGGTTACCCAATTTAGTGCCCCCGGGTTCGTCCATCCTCTCGGGTAACCGGGGCACCTTTATATCACCACTTCTCCCTTAGGGTATTAATTAAATATTTAGTTTAAAGGCCTATCCTAAGTTTGCTCCACTCATTATATTTCACCCATGGTTAATTAAACATTAACCATGTAATTCTATCTTCTACACTTATTTTACTTCTACTTATTCACCCCATATCACTTCCCAACCTCCGTGCTATTATTATCCATCTATCCCACCTATTTCTCCTCTCCTAAAACCATGCAGCGGGATTTTTCTGTATTTGAGTCGGAGGGATAATATTCTTATCCTTCCAATTCATTTCCTTTTCGCCACTTTGGGAGTCTGTTCCCTGATCGGCACCGATTTTTTGAGTGGCACCGATTTTATCTCGGTCGGTGCCGATTATAAATTTACGACCTGAGATCCTCTCTGGTTAGATTCAAAAGAGCTGGTTTCCTAGAGATTACTTTTGTCTGAGCGATTAAAGAGATTATCAGAGAAAGAAAGTGAGTTTTGTGCAGTTTAATCCCTGAGAGGTGCACTACTCATTACTCTGTTCGCATGTCTATAACTCTTGCAGCTCTCCACACTACCCTCGTCATCATCAATCATCAATCAAGCATTTTTAGGTATTCCTCTTTGTTAGTTTTTGTAATTTCCTTTCGATCAACACCGATCCAGTCTGGTCAAATCTGATTAGTCTTTAATCAACGTTGGTTTATCCAAATCAGCACGGATCGGGCCTTTCTTCGGTTTCTGGGTTAGAATCCATCAATTTCTACCTCGGATCCCCTTTTTCTATCTTCAATCTCTACTTTCTGATCAATCTTCAATAATCTAGGCTTACATTTGATCCGTTTTAGCTTAGTTTGCTTTCTTCTTTTACTCTCTGGCCTTTATTTGCTGTGTGTCCAATTAATACCGATCACTACCTGATCGACGCCGACCCCAAACAATCGACCCCGATCATTGTCTAATCGATGCCGACCAGTCTGCAGAAAGGTATAGAATTTAGGTAGCCCAAGTTCAACTTTGTTTTTACAGTTTCCTACTTTCTTCCAATTTTGCAGTAGTTTTTACATTCTATCTGTTGTTTTTAATTAGAAAACCTAAATATTTTCTTACATCTTTTATCATGTATGTCTTTATTCGTGATTAAAAACGTGAACTGACATCTGCAGAGGAAGCCCATTGCTTCCCGGACCCGCTTTCCGAGTAGTTCACCCATATATCATCTAACATCATCTTTTTTTTTTTCAAGGATTTGTGTGCATCGCGGAGTTTCTTGGATCTACTTGTGAGGATTGTTTGTGTGTGCCCTTCTTGTCTCCATCGACATTCTCTCCATCTCGCATCTTTGGATCTTATCTAATTTATCGGTATCGATTTCATTTGAGTTTTTTAGGGATTTTTGTGTTTAGTTTGGTGCATTAACTTGGACAGGTAACAAGCGCGGAAATTCTTGATCTACATTCTAGCACGCCCGATGGGACCCCACCAAAGTCCATTATTGGTAAGCTCATTTCTTTCCCAGTTTTGAGCTTTTGTTCTTTTTCTTCACTGATTTTCATCAGTTGCTCTTAAGCATTCCCTTTCATCATTTCAGTTTTGCTTCTTTCATTTCTAGTTTCTTAAAATAGAAATTTCCTTTCCACTAGTATCTTGTTGGATTTGTTTGTGTGTTCTGCTTAACCCTGTTCTGCGGAGCGGTTTGCTTGTTTGCGGGATTGTCTCGAGGGAAGAGCTCAACAACACGCTTTTTGAAGTCCACACACCTTGGAGAGCTAAATCTACAGGTATTTCTCTTTTACGGTGTTTTCTCCTTTTTAAGAACTTAAAAAGAACTTGTTTATTTGTTTTTATCACACTCAAACACTTCGGTTTTGGTGCTTAAAAAGAATTAATCGTATTGGGAAAGAACTTGTTTGACTTGTCTTCATTGAAATCAAACACTTCAGTTTTAGTGCTTAAAAAGAACATTTTCTTTTTCATTTTTGTTGTATGTTCTTCATCTAGTTTTCTAAATAGGTTGGAAAATTGATCAAAATCAGTAGTGACACTATTTTGTTTTTACTTTTCACCCATTCACACAAAGCCAAAATCACTAGGTATAAAGCATTTAAACAAAAACTCCTTCCCGGCCTCACTACTTGGAAGTGACATCCAAGAGGAAGAGCCTACACGGTACTCGGGCTATGTTATAAATTCACGGAATTTTTTGGTATATATATGCAAATCACTGACTCCCTTATCACGGTGGTGTGTGAAGTGTTGGGGTAGGCCCCTATATCAAGCCACGTACCCGATCTTTTCTTGAAGTGCCTTCGGGACCCCTCACCAAAACATTCCCCAAACCATTCTTAGTTTGGCCAATTGAGTAGTCCCTGTTCTAAAAAGCCCTCCCAAAGATTTTCTTTCTTAAAAGGCATGAAAGTTTAAAAGAGATAATCACCTACCTGCTTGAATTGTCTGCAGTGCATTAGTTAGGTTAATCTCTTTCTATGTGTTTGCTTGTTTATGACGGCCATCACCCGATCTGATCTATAAAAATGGCTCAAGCTGGCCTCTTCTTTATCTGAGACCACCACTAATGTGGATGTTTCGGCACCCCTTGGGTCTTCTTCGGGACCATTGTTAGTTGGCTCCCCATCTTGGTCATATAATCATTTCTATCATCCTAAAGTGATCCCATCACGACCAGCTTCCCCTAGTCCTTAGAGGTGTCATCGCACGATATAGAGTATGTTCCTCACAGAGATCCTGAATTTTGGGCACTCCTTGACCACAACCCGGTAGCCCTTATGGACTACTTAGTGCATAAATCTACTCGCATATCTTATCAGGGACCACTTTGATCCAAAGCAAGTTTACGATTATACTCATGAGCCATCCTAGGATTTTATAGAGTAGTTAGCATGATTTTTCTTGCCTCGAACCACAAAAGAAGGTGGCACATCTATGCCTCCTTTTTCTCTTCCACCGACCATGTCGACTAGTTCTCAAATGACCCTACCTATCCCTAGTGCCACGGCTACCTCGGCTACCCCACAACCTACTTTTGAGAGGCCCTCTTCTTCAGCTATGATGAGTGCATCCATGCTCCCACAAATTGTTGTTAATTCTTCTATGCCATCTATTGCGTCTCAGGGTTAGTATCTCTCTATGAACCAACCCCCTCCTACGAGTTAGTCGGTTCCTCCTTCTCATCCTCCAGCTGGTCTTTCTCTTAATGCTCAGCGATAGTGACCTTTACCCACCCTTTGGCATCGGCACCCCTAATAACCAATCTGACAGTCAAAAGCCTCATTCGAGTTTGTTCCCACCATATCAAATCAAACCAACAACCACATTCCTCAATCCATCCCGATTCATTCGGCAAGTGTAGGAACTCACCAATCATAGGCTCCATCTTTCATTCAACTACCTTTCTCTCAACCACTTGTCATCTCATACCCTACTTATACTCGGGCTCCTCACAATAAATACTTCACCAAGCATCACCGAATGCTTGGTTATTCCTCTTAGCATCCCGTTAATCAGCGGATGAACCCCCATTAACGCCTCAACATAACATACCATTCACTTCTTATATGGGACATACCAACATGCCCCCTCCTCAATCGACGTTGTCCAACTTCTTTTTAAGAAAATCACACACCTAGAAGCCTCCACCAAAGGGGCTCGCCCTTCATACTCTTTTGAAGAAGTATGTAATGAACCGATTCATCCATTAGTGGCCTTTAAACCTTATCCTCCCCAATGGGAACTTCCTAAATTCTCAAAATTTCATAGTCAAGAGGATCCTCAACAACACTTGCGAGCATTCAAGCATGCTTTCTATCTTATAGTCCAGGATCAGGAGCTTATGCTCTGTACCTTTCTTATGTCTTTAGCAGGGCCCGCTTTAGACTGGTATAATAACATACCCCAACACTCTCTGTTTTCTTTCTCTTAATTAGCTTAGATGTTTGTTGAAAACTTCTCAATAAACATCACACATAAGATCTTGATTACATATCTTTATAACATTCGTCAATTCGATGACGAGTCTATTACAGACTTTGTCGCTCATTGGAGAGGAATAATAAATCAATTGTCTTTTTCCCTCCCTCAATCTCAGCAAATCGAGTTGTTTACTCGATCTTGCACTAATCATATTTCTTCCACTTTAAGGATTAAGACCTTTCATACATTTTAAGAAGCCTTTATAATGGCATGCAAGCTTGAGTCTCATGCCATTGAACAAGGGAAGCTAAAACTTCGTTCTAAGTCTAAACCAGATTTTTCTCGGTTTACAAAATCAAACCCTTCCATTTCTAACAAAGACAAGAATCAGGGGTCCACAAACGCTATCGTATTAAAAACATCACAAGCTGATAACACTTCTAATTAAACACCTCGGAGAGGCTCTTCATCTTCTCAAAAAGGACCCTCATTATCTCGATCTTTTACTTCATTTGGGGAATCATACGCTTAGAATATTAGAAAAAATGTTTCAAGTTCACATGATCGAACTTCCCCCTATTAGGAATTTTGATGAGAGCCAAGAACAACCATTTTGGTATCGTGAAAATGACTTTTGTCGTTATCATAGAAGCAAAGGTCATGACATTAAACGATGTCAGACCTTCAAAAACCTTATCCAAAAATTCATTGATAAAGGTGAGCTCATTCTGGATAACCTGAATGCTCCCCCAAATCAAGCGCTTGATGTTTTTAAACAGCCTTTTCCAAATCATTCCCCGAACAATGACGCTTCAGGGTCTCAAAAACCAAACACTCATACTATTAGCTTCATTTCTACTAATGATTCTTCTTCTAACTTAGAATCATCCACAAACATGTCGACTGAATTAGAACTTCCTTCTACTCCTTCAAATTTTGAAATTCCACCATCCTCAGATGGTCCATCTTCAAGTCTTCCTTTATTAGAAATAGATTCATCTCCCTTTGCCTCACCATCTGATCTTCCACCTATACCTGAGACAGTGTCATCTTCATCTGTCTCATCATCAGATATTCTTTCGATGCTTGAGTCATTTACATCCCTTCAAATTCCCACTATGGATACTTCTACTTCTATCGCTCCCATTTTCACCATGACCATGCCTTTGGTTAACGTACCCATAGTTGTACCAACTTCTATGCCTTGAAGCATCCTCGATCTTGACTCTTCCTGTCTCTTTTCCTACAATAATTACCCATAATTCTGCATTTGAATTACCCTCCTCACAAGAGACAACTTCTTCATCACCTACCTCTTCCACCATCAGTTCTTCCTTGCCTATTAAGGAAACATCTAAAGAGATAGCATCGACACCTATACTTCCGACTCTTGGACTCAGACATAAACAATTAGAGTTTAAGCCTAGGGTTACATCATTGTTATCATCTCCTTTACTTCCTCCAAAACGGTTACAATCACCTTATGTGGTCGAAGTTGTCACCATCCTGAAAAGGGAAAACCAATATTTCGGACCATCAAAAATCTTGGTGCTTTCCCTCAAAAATCCCTCTCTATGCCTTATAAAAGATTGGATTTATCCATTGAAAAGGTGTCTTCTTCTAGAACACCATCTTCATCTGTGCCTCGTAAAGTGGATTTACCTCTGGAAAGGCGCCATCTCTTTATCAGAACCATCATCTTCATCACCAAAAGCCAAGGCACCCTTTGTGCCTCCTATAAAATCTATTTTAGCTCCTCCCTATCTAAATTAGTCTTATCTAAATCATCATCTATTATAGCCAAGCAACCTTCTTCATCTCCAAAGACTAAAACACTTGTCGCGTCTTCATCATCTTCAAAATCTATCTTAGGAGCTCTCCTCCACTAAAATCAATCTTGTCTCACTTGATTTCATCTCAAACACATAAAGTCTGCTTCTCCCAATCTTCAGAAAAGCAAAACAATCCTAAAAAGGATCCAAACCAGATATGCGGGTTCTTTTACCATGGCAATCTGCTTAAGATTAAAGAGGTGCCTTCTTCACCTCTATCCACATCTTCGTCTACCGGATTCTATAGTGAAATCCTTCGCTAACTTATCAATCTTCATCTATATCTCTTCCTCTAATCAAACCCTATAATCCCAAAGGATTAAAACCTTCATGGTTCAACTCTAATTTGATTTTTGCTTACCATCGCGCTCAGGTCATGACAGGAGGTATGTAAAGCCCTTGATCTATCGTTAATAACCTCTTGGAAGAAAGTGATCTTCTATTGGAAGAGGAGGAGGAACAAGTCTCCTATCATCCCAACTACATATGAGCCTGAACGGTCTATTCAGGCCTCTAATTCTATTAATTCCACTCCGGATGATCTTCTACCTTCTCAAATTGACACAATTTGTATCGCCACTAGAGCATACTAGTATGATAATCCATCATCTTCTATAGCCTCTCGACCACGGGTCATCATTTCTACTACCCCCAAAGGAGTTCCTCCTTCCTCATCAGCCTTGAGACCTCGGGTCTCTATTCGTACTTTACCACGGGCTCAGATTCTTGTGTCAGTTGAGGAGAGTGTTATGAAACAACTCACCCATGCTTGGTCAAAATGTCTCTTTTTAACCTCATTCAATCATCTCCACAGCATCACCAGGCTCTGATTGATAATTTGTGCCATATTACGGTGAATTTAGATGAGCCCCAGCCTTTCAAGATGGTTGTTGGATTGAATAGACCGTCAACCACCATCTCCTTCGAGGATTCTAAAATTCCTCCCCTTTCTTTTGAGGATATAGAGGCTCCTTTCTTTATCACAATTTAAATCAATAACACTATGTTAAAACACACGGTAGATATGATCGATAGTGGTGCTGCACTCAACATCATTTCCTCCCACACATTTGAGCAACTTAAGTTACTAAAGAGCGTAGTGTCACCACCACCTTCTCGCTCTTGATCATTTAATGATCAGCTGGTGGTTACTTTGGGAAGCGTGGTCCTGCCCATTCGGGTAGGCAAGAAATTTCTTCACAAGATTTTTACATTGTTGAAGGAAAATTCCACTACAATATGATCCTCAGACGCTCTTGGATCCGTACAATGCACTGCGTTCCATCAACCCTCCATCGATGCATAAAATATCAGTAGGAGGGAAAAATCTATACTCATGCAGGAGACCCTTTTCCATCCGCACAATGTGACATGGCCACAGGGTTTGTCTATCCCTCAAAGGAGAATGCTTGCTCTCTCCCGACGAGGATTCATCCTCTTCCATACCTATAAAAACTAATAGATCTACAAAATCTAGAAGAAACATTGTAGCATTTTTTGCTAGGAGAGCTTCCTCTTCTCTCTTTTGATTCCCATCTCAAACATAATGAGTATGGTAGGCTAGATAAACAACCTGAATATCAGCCAAATCTTGGCCACATTGTCACCATTGGTTTTTCCATTCAACGAGAATAACTTCATCTATGGTGGTCTTGATACACCTCACTATTGTCCATATTCTTCTCCTAGGGCCAAACCCTATTTGACGGGGGTTTGATTGTCTACAAAATCCCACGTTCACAAAAACTTATCTATATCGATGTGCATGGAAAGACTTTGGCCTTGGAAAGTATGAACAAGGTGTGCATGACCTTGCATCCATTCCAACTCTTAAACCACATCAAAAATTTGGTTTAGGGTTCAAACCTCTCTCGAAAGCCACCATCACCATTCTCGATGAGCCTCTTTCCATTGAGGAACCATCTTCTTCCATCAAGTTGGAAGCATCACTTGATGTGGATGACACCATTTCCATCTAGCATAACTTTTTTTTGTCAATACCATTTCCTTAGGTCTATTGACCTATAAGAATAATGGAAAATCCACTTCTATACCATTAGTCTTCCTTGAAATAGTTGGAGACGACTCTCCCACTATCAATACTATCCATTGTGTGGATGATGATTTTTCCTTACCTATCTGGGGGCAGAGGATTCTTATCTTCCTAAAACCATTCCTTCTGACACGTCTACACTT
This sequence comes from Taxus wallichiana var. yunnanensis, assembly GCA_018340775.1. Taxonomy (NCBI): domain Eukaryota; kingdom Viridiplantae; phylum Streptophyta; class Pinopsida; order Cupressales; family Taxaceae; genus Taxus; species Taxus wallichiana. Next base: position 185,785,487 of record CM031233.1, on the reverse strand, counting down.
CTCAACAAAGCCACTTTCGACCTCAATATAGGGACTTCTGAAGACCCTCGCATCATTAAGGTCGGCCAATCTCTTAACCCACAGGAGTTAGGAGACTTCACCGCCTTTCTTTCCCACCATCGCCAAGTGTTTTCTTGGTCATATGAAGATATGTCAGGCCTCGATCCTAATATCATGGTCCACAATATCGTTACTCTTCCAGACATCAAACCAGTTAAACAAAAACTGCGTAAGATGCATCCTCATATAGCTCTACTTGTCAAAGAAGAGTTGCAATGCTTGCTTTCCACCAACTTCATCCAACCCATTGACTATCCACAATGGGTTTCAAATGTAGTACCAGTAACCAAAGCTACTGGGAAAATTTGAATTTGCACTGACTTTCGGGATCTTAATCTCACTTGCCCGAAAGATGATTTTCCTCTACCTAATATCGACCAACTCGTGGATTTAACTGTAGGTCACGAGATGCTTTCTCTTATGGATGGTTTCTTTGGGTATAATCAAATTCTCATCGCACCAGAGGACCAGCATAAGACTTCCTTCATAACTCCTTGGGGGACTTTTTGTTTTTGTGTCATGCCCTTCGGTCTTAGAGCGCAGAGCAACTTATCAACGTCATGATGACCTACATCTTCCATGACCTCTTACAAAAAAACTATAGAAGATTACATCTACGACCTCCTCGGTAAGTCCAAATGCCGTCAAGATCATCTTCTCATCCTTGTGACTCTCTTTGAAAGACTCATTCATTTTGTCTTCGCCTAAATCCATCTAAATGCGTGTTTGGCGAGTCCTTGGTAAACTCTTAGGCTTTATCATTTCTATTAGGGGCATAGAAGTTGATCCCATAAAAATAAAGGCTATTCTTGAGATGCCTCCCCTACTAACTTAAAGTAGCTCCGTGGTCTTCATATATGCCTTGATCGGTGCATCATTTTATCTCACATGACTTTCGGACAGTTTTGTCAACCTTTTCATCATCTCCTCGGTAAAAATGTTCATTTTGAATGGGATGAGCATTAAAAAAATCCTTTGATGATCTCAAAGCTTATCTTATTTCTCCACTGTGCTTACACCTCCACACGAGGGGGAGCCATTATATCTTTATATTTTTGTGAATGACCATGCTCTCGGGAGCCATGATCTCGCATCGGGATGCTAATGGTAAAGAACGGGATGTCTATTATATCGGTCGCACTCTTCATGAGTATGAAACACGTTATTCGAAAGCGAAAAGCGTGTTGTGCTCTCTTCTTCACAACTTCTAAACTTTGTCATTACCTCCTTAATTACAAAACCTACATTGTTACAAGTGTCAATCCACTCAAGAAAATGAATGCGAAACCTTATCACAATGATCGTATCACTCGTTGGCTTATGCTCATGACTGAGTTTGACCTCAAGTTCATCTCGCAGAAATCTATCAAGGGTCGGTCATTACGGATCAGTTAGGTGATACTCCTCTTGGACACTCAAGTCCCCCTCATTCAATTCTCAGATGAGTACATCCAACAAATCGATTTCAGTCTATCTCTATTCAAAGTAAAAATCTTCTTTGATGGGTCTAAGTGTTAGTAAGGGGGAGGCATAGGTTTCGTCATGATTCCTCCTTGGGGTGCACCTATCCCTGTCGCACACAAGCTTAACTTTGAATGTACCAATAATATGGCCAAATATGAAGCTCTCGTTTTAGGTCTTCAAAATGCCATTAATCTCGACACTCGCCATATCGACATCTTCGGTGACTCTGAGCTCATCGTTAATCAAGTCACTGGAGTCTATCAAATCAAAAATGATATCCTTAAAAAATATCATGATATCGTTCTCTTTCAGCTTCAATATTTTGATAAATTTACTATCTAGGTTATTCCTCACCTGCTGAACCGATTCATAGATACGATGGCTTCTTTAGCCTCACTTATTCCTCCTTTTACTAAAGACTCCTGACTTTATGTGGTTGTTTAATGTTTAGACCAACCATCTCATCTCAAGCGATTGACTTCAATCACGCTGTCATAGTGACACTTAAGATGAGTGGTATCGGCACATTTTTTATTATCTATCTCATTCGGTGCTTCCTCCAGATCTAACTTCCAATGGTGAAGATATTTTATCCAATGTGCAATTCGCTTTACTATTTTGGGTGGAATCCTTTACAACGGTTTCTTTGATGGTATTTTTCTTCGGTGCCTCAAAACCCCTAAATCATCTAAAGCCATTCGGAGAAGGTCCATGATGGTATACGTGGTGGACACTTTGGTAGTTTGGCCATGGCTAAGTGCATCCTACGTTTAGGTTATTATTGGCCTTACATTGGTGAGAATGCTACTACTATGTCAAGAAATGTGTCAAGTGTTAACAACACACTAATCTCACACATATCCCTAGTCGGGCCTTACTGACCCCTGATGGATTTGTGGCCTTTTTCACAATGGGGTCTTGATCTCGTTGGCCTCATCAATCCACGCTCTTCATAGTGACATCACTCTATCATTACTGCCAAAAAATACTTCACTAAATGGGTGGAGGCTATTCCTCTTTCATCAACCAAAGCTAAACCTATTGTTGATTTTGTCTATCAACACATCATCTATCGCTTTGGTGTTCATCACAAACTCATTACAGAATGATGGAAAGTCTTCGAAAAAAAAGATTCTGAGAAACATTGTGACACCTTCAATATTAAACTCACTTTTCTTCTCCATACTAACCACGATCTAACGACCCAATATGAGGCTTCTAATAAAACTTTGGATAATATCCTCACAAAGGTGACTAGTCGAGTTGGTAGGGATTGGCACTTACACATCCCTTTTTCTCTCTGGGTTTATCGGACTAGCATTCGTACCCCTACTTTGGCGCTACTCCTTTCTCTCTTGTCTATGGAGTGCGAGGTTGTCCTTCCTTTGGAAGTCGATTCCCTCTCTTAGGTAATGTCTTAGAGAGTTTGTCTCTCGATGAGGACTATCGTCAAAACCATCTAGACTTGAGTTGTTATATGAACATCATCTTAACACTCTTAAACATCATCAATTCTATCTTGGCGTGTCAAGTGTGCTTATAACAAGCATTTGCAGCAGCATGACTTCGAGTTGGTGATCCTGTTCTTAAAAAAACCAAAATGTCACTACTTTGGAGCGGAGTCAACGTGGTAAGTTTGCTCCTAGCTGGATGGGACCATACGTTATCACTCATAAGTATGGGTGCAGGGCTTATCGCATATCTTCCATGGATGTATACTGTAATGGAGCCTCTTAATTCTTTGCATCTAAGGCCCTTCTCTTGTTAAAATCTATCTTACATGATCTTAGTCGCAAAACATATCTTTCATCCATCGTAACGAGTCGTGCATTTCGTAGTGATTTAGAACTATGTGGTTCTCCACGTTATTTCTTTCATACTTTAAATATGAGTACCGCGGCTCTACTCATGGCATTTTCCTTATGGATTTGTTCCTTCTCATGGTAGTAATACCTTAATCACTACTTCATCGCCCTAGGTATTCATCTTGATTAAATCTAGTTGGGGGCATGAGTACGTGCTTACATACATTTTCTTCCCCTCTCTCGATCTATACTGGTCTAAACTCGAAACTTCTTCCAAAGCTCAAAAAAAAAAAGAGAGAAGAGATGTTATCCTAGTCCCAAAGATAGTGGTCCCTCAAAGGACAGCTATCCATGTATTATCAAATAAAATAAAAAATATAGGCCATTCCTTGAAGGATGGCTACCATCAAAATCAAAATACAAACCATTCCCTTGAAGGACAACTATTTGTTTTATGGCATTTTCAGCCTTTATGGTAACAAAATTCCTTTATTGACGGTTTGTTCACTTTTTAGCATCTCTAAAATATTTCCCATATCGATCAATCTTTCTATATCTAGCAAACTTCTGCATTGATCGAGTTTTCTTTTCTCTCAAAAATAAATAAATCATGAAGGCGTGATATGAGACCTTTTCGGTCATATGGAGATCTTGTTTTCCCCATATGGGCACGTATTTAATCTTTCATGTGTTTTGTGAGATGTATACTTATCTCTCGTCTTTATCTACCTCTAGATCTGGTTTGCGACTAACTAGTGTCGGAGTTTGTTTTATCCACATCTATGACCTTGTGTGCATCGTCTTTGATTTACCATCAAGGTCTCTATTTATGGTCGAGTTAGGGGCCTAACTTATCATTCTTTTTCCTATCTAGGTGTAGTGCTTTTTATTTTTAAGGGATAATATCATTACATAACTTTCTCTCAAGAAGACATTTCCCATGATTATTTGTTGTTCATCCGGGTAAATTGGCATTTAACATGTTAATTTACTCAATCAAATCTATCATCTATCTATGTACATCTTATCTACTTCATCTAAAAAACATCAAAGCATGTATTAAAAACACATATGAATCCATCTATCTATATCATTTAATTGATCAACCATTTATCCATGACAAATCAATCAAATCACATCTATTCATCTATCATCTATAACATTCATCTATGTCCATCAAAATCACATAACATCTATCCATAACATCCATCCCTATCTATTGAAATTAAATGCATGAATCGATCACATAACACAAAATGATGAATATATATACATATATCTATTTGTACAAAAGAATGTATGGCTTCCAATCAAGCCATATACATTGTATCCAAAGAAAAATGCCTTCAACTCGAGGCTACATCAGTATATCTCTACAAAATATCACATCTATATAGTAAAATCGGATAGGTGGAAAACACTATCTCCTCCTCCCTCCTCAAGTCCGGGTTATCTCTCCTGACCATCTCCTACAGAGCTGGAGATGCCCACTACCATGGCCCTACTACCTCCTTGATCTCCTCTGGTGCTCACACCCTTCGAGGCACCGCCAATGAGTAGTTGTCGTTGTCCTCCTCCTCACTCCATCTTGAGGCACATCTAGGGTATGTTGTGTCAGGGCATTCTCATAATATCTCACCTCGGCAAGAGAGGCACGATAGGTACTCAAACTCACCATACCGGGTGCTTGCAATGGCATTGCTTCTTTGGTGGTGGTCCTCCATTACCGCACCACTGTGCCCCCTGACTCACGAGGTGGTGCTGTATCACCATATTTTGCCCTAAGGGCCTCCCCATTACTGTGATAGCGATCTCTCTCTTTGGATCATTGTCTCCCACTCCTAACGAGTGGTGTCTCTCTCTGTGTCGGGTGTTCTTTTTCTCTGTCAAAGTCCTAATCTCCTCGAGGGCAGTCTGGTGTGTCTGTGTCAAGGTAGCATGCTCTCCCTCAAGTCTCTCTAGTGCTTCTTGCTTTAGATCCTCCTCACGCCTCTGTAGCTTAGGAGATGTCATGGTAGCTCTTCGTGGTACCATGCCTTGTAGCACTCATCCACTCCTACGTCATCATCATCATCTGTGGGAGGTGGGGCCTCCCCAAGAGGATCTGCTGCAGTATCAATATAGGCAAGTCTGTCTCCTGCCATCCCGTTGGTATGGTATATATATAGTTGGGATGATCTGAATCAAACCAAACTACCTCATCACCCATATAAACAGGACTCACTCTAAGAGCTCGGCTGCGGCCCCGACCACCTCTGCATCTCGGCTCCACCGGATGGGCATCTGTCCTAGCCCATATAAGATAGACCCTATATGGTCCCCATATCACCTTTGTTGGTGTCGAGTCCTGAATCTCTTTGAATACCACTCTGCGGATCTCCCCTGTATCTCCTAGGGCCATGTATTCCTGCATCGTCGGAATCCATACTCAAGGTCTCCCCTACTCTTGGCATCCATGGAAGCCGGATGGCACGATCAGCGATATATGCTCATATACCCAACAATGGATCACAAAGCGATGTCTATCCGGTCAATTGCTGTGGTATACATCCACGACTCATAATATATACGTCTTTAGTAGTGCATTAGAAAATGCAAACACTGCGTGAACTCTAGGATATCTGTTATCCCGTAAAATTGACAAGGGCAATTTTACCGATAACCATACCGAAAATTTTTGTCTTGATCCCTCGATAGGGATCCCTCGCGTTCGAAACGATTTAAAATTCCTTCTCGGGAAATCTAGCTTTCGAACTTAGTCTTTTTGAGCCTTTTTGGCTGGGCGCATGGATTTGCACTGTAACACCACGTTTTGGTGCGCCCCTTTAAAAAGCCTTTGGCGCATGGTTTCCCATGTCAACACGTCTTTCGGTGCGCCAAAGCATGTTAAGCCTTATTTGCGTGCGCCGAGGCGCATGCGCCTCGATGTTGACATATCATTTGTCGCGCCTCTTTTCCATGCGCCAAAAGGCGCATGTATTTTCCTTGTTACACCACGTTTTGGTGCGCCCAAGGGCGCACATAAATTCATGTCGACAACTCGTTTTATGCGCAAAAGTCGCACCCATTCTCTGTTGTCGATTACCATGCGCAAAGGGCGCATGCTCTCCTCTGTCGGCGATCGTTTTTGCGCGCCTTTTCAAATGGTAGGTGGCGCATTTATGACAAAGTTTTGTTATATATAACGGTGCCCGCCCTGTCATTTTCATTCCATTTTGACAAGCACGTGATCGCTCTGGATTTGTCAGCTCTGCCCTGTCGCCGTCATTGCTCTGTGGACCCACTCGCCACAAATTTTCGATATATATTCGAGGTAGGTGGTTCTCCTGGTTTGTTTTTGAAAGCTTTCACGTTGGTACTGTGTTTTCTCTCGTTCGAGCTTATTTCTTTAGCAATGGTCTTGTTTGTTGCTTGCATGGTCTGTCTCTTTAATGGCTAGCCGGCCTTGTTGGGCTTGTTTCTCCCCTGTCCTGTCGGTTTCTTCTTTTCCTACTCCTTTCCTCTTTCCGGGTTTGTTGGAAAAAGGGGGGTGGTTTTGCATCAGCGCCATCTGAGATCCTCCTTATAAAAACCTTGTCATACCAAGCCTCCTTTCGGGTGGAAGATTGAGTTGAAAAACGTCTAAATGGTTAAGTGTTCTCCATGGCGCACTGTTGCGTCATGTTGCAGTAAAGACAGTCGCGCCCCTCGGCGCGTCTACCCCCAGCATGCTGCAGTTAAAAATCATGCGCTCTTAGGCGCACCCTTTCGACTTTATGTAGCGCTCAAAACCCGCGCCTCCTTCATCCCTTTGGCGCGTCTTTTTCCCATGTCGCAAAATCTGCCCATGCGCCAAAGGGCGCACCAAATATCAATGTAGCATGCATTTCCTGTGCGCCCTTCTATAAAATGCAGTCTGCTTCATCCATGCGCCATGCGCCTTTGGCGCCAATTTTACCTCTGTTGCGTCCTTTTCCTGTGCGCCTTGTCTTTTCAGCCTGTTATATACATTTTCCATGCGCCCTGCGCCCCGAGCCTTAAAAGTTCTAACTCTTTCTTCTGCTAGCGTTCCCATTGAAAATCAAATGACTAATTCAAGCTTCTTGGATTGGGTTTCACTCCTCCTACGTGCAGATCATCAGATAAGCCTTGAAGAACACATGTCTACCTCAAGCAAGAGACCCGCCAAACCAAGAGGAAAAGCTAAGCTAACAGAGGAAGAAATGAAGTATAAGTACCAAAGGGTTAGAATGCCCGAATCTCAGGCGGAATGCAATATGGATGTCAGAGATTCTGAACTGGGCCACATTGACATGGACGAATTCTGGGTGAGAACTCAGAAAGTAACAAGAAGCCCCTGGATGGATAAATTGATGGGTAGTGCTCTACATTTCGCCGGTGGGATTCCAGTCAGTCGCTATTAATAATGAGTTCATAATGGTGGTTGCCTTGATCTTACAACAAGGACACCAGGTGTGTCGAAAATAGTAAGGGAGAAGTGGTCATTGACCTCACCACTCGCCATTTTGAAAAGATTCTTGGCATCCCTCATCACCGAAGCTTCGTGGCCGTTACCCAAGAAGAATGTGTCCAGACCTGGGAGGGCAATGAGGACCTATGCATGCAATTAATGAATGAAGTCTACCTCAAAAATAAGAAGGTAGTGACCGGTGGCCCCGGACTATCCACCAGGCGACTTCTCCGAAGAACTCGGTGACACCATCACTTTCTGGCCCGAGTCTTCGGGCTTTGAGACGCCCACTACTTCCATAAATGGATCTTTGCGGTACAGAGACGATGAACAAAAATTTGCCCGATCAGCGCCTGGCAGGGGAAATAATAAAGCGGCGCCATTTACGGCATTCTGACGGTTTGCCCACAACAGGAGTGTTTCATATGAACTCCTACGTAGTGTATGCTGCAGCGTCTGAAAGGGACTATCCAGGGCTGCACCGAAGTGGAACTTGGCCTCAGGCCAAGATATATGAATACTACCCAGAGCTAAAGCTGGAGAATAGCATCCAACACTTTTCAAAAATCAATGATGCTTTCTTCTACCATATTATATGCATGCTGCGACCAAAGTTGACTCATGGCCGCACAATTAAGAATACTGTTTCTGCTGTGGAAAAGTGGGGGGCCTTGTTCACCCAATTTCCCACATTCACCTATCTGAGGGCGGTTAACTTCTTGGGCGAGCCCACTAGGTTGCCAAGGTATCTTGGACAAAGCTGGTTCTATTGGAATTGTCAAGGCAGCTGGTCACATATCATGAGAAGTGCCAGAAGAGAAAGAAGGGTGGAACTCCTTTCCCCCTCACAGTAGGCCGATACACTTGTTCCAGCTATCACAAGGCGAAGGAGATGTTTGCCGAGCTAGAATTGCTCAATCTAAAGCATGATTTCCCAGCAAGGCCTACATTCGACCCGAGAGGCTGCTTGCCAAGGGCTAAGCTTGATCCTATCCATGTCCCTCAAATTGAGGACATTTACATTGACGTCATCCATGAGGTGGCACTCAGGAGACAGGATCACTCCCGCTTAGCATTGGCAGAAATTATTCAGTATGGAGTAGCCATCGTCCCCAAAGGCTTCCAAACTTCGGAAGATGAAGTAGACAAGGTGTATAATAACACAGATGGGGACAATTGGCCCTTCCCGGCTATTGATAGAAGCAAGGCTCCTCAGACAATTGAGGAGAGGGTCAAAGAAACCATGCGGAGAACGGAGCTCTGGTGCCGTATGAATGGATTGATCTACCTCGGCGTAGATTTTATAACTTCTCCTTTGGGTAATGCGCCTCCAAGATCAAAGAAGCAGCTAAAAGGCAAGGGTGCAGTAGGTGAATCAAGCACCAGTCAGGAGGAAGCCCCTGAAAGTCCTCTTCCCTCGGAGCCTGAACAAGTCATAACTTTGGAAGAGGAGTTCATGGAGGACGTTCCCGAAGGCCCATCCACTCAGGATGTCGGCGTTGCTACGACTACGGAGGTTCCTTCTGTCCCTTCTCCTTCTCTTCCTCTCCTTCCCCAGGTGTCAGCAACCACTCCTTTGGTTGTGTCCTCTCCCCCTTCTTCTACCCTTTCCCCTGCCTCTTCATCCATCTTCTCCTCTCTTGCTGATTTGTCTCCTTCCATTTCTTCTCTCCTTTCCGGGCTCCCTTCCCTTCCTATGTCTTCTGCAGCCCCGGTTTCCCTTCCTCCCGTGGACACCTCCGCGGCTATTCTTTCAATGCCACCGCCGCGTGTCTCCACGTTCTTCCCCTCTTCTACTGTTGCTGCCTCCCCCTCTGTCTCTGGTCCTTCTTCAATAGGACCAGCTTGGATCTCTCAGCAGCTGAGCCAGCCAAAGAGGAAAGTCCCCATCGCTCCGATGGACTTTTCAATTATTCCGGCTAAAGGAGCAAAGAAGCACAAGCCGGTTACACGCTTCTCAAAGAGCGCTGCAGGTGAGAGAGTCCTGGAAATAGCTTACCCCGATCCCACCAAAGAAAAAGAGGATCTGTCTCCAGCAGATTTCACAGTGACCCAAGTCACGATGGGGACGTCCTCTGAAAGTCTCCGGGGAAGCTCGTTCGCGATTGATGCACTTTGTGAAAAGCGAAGCCAAAGAAGAGAAAAGGCTGCTTTGAAAGAACAAAATAAATACTCGCTTGGGCCTTACGGAAGATGGGAAGTGCACCTCCCACTGCGCCTGCAGAGACTCTGAGTGCTCGGTCGGGACAAGATCAATGAATATTCAAAGATCGGTGGCGGGGCATGTTTGTTTAACTTGGAGAAGTCAGATTCTCAAAGATAGCGAAAAGGTAATCGCCGAATATATCAGCTTATCCCTGAACATTGAAAAGGCGAATAAGGAGCTTCAAGCATTAGCGGTCCGATATCAGAAGAGTTAGAAAACGCTAGACTCCAACACGAGGCCTTCAACGGATGTTATTTATTCGATCGAAGATTTGGTCAAGTTCGGAGTATTCGGTCACCCAAGGACCCTCAACAAGACTATGTCCACTCTGGACTATCGGATAGATCAGCTTGAGTTTGTGTTAGAAAAAATAGATAAGGTGAAGGAAGAGGCCCTGGATGCGATGTATCAAATGGAGAAAATTGTTTTATCCATGAATCGGGGTTGCTCACTCCTTCCCTCACCTTAAACGGGTGATGATACTATCCGGATTTTGAGAGTTAGCTTCTCGAGAGCGGGGCGAGAAGTCACGTTTGATACCGAATCCATCAATAACCTGCTGGCTTGCAGGGACTTCATCGGTTTCCTGATTGAGGCGGAGAAAGATTATTCCAAACTTCCCAAAAAGCTTGTAGAAGAGCGGGAAACTTGCGAAGTAATCGGTGATCGGCACAAGGATCCATCACAGGATCAGTTCGGGTCAATGATCAGCAAGTTCTTGGAATACCGCGCTCAGTTCCACATCTCATCTCCTGAGCAGCATCAGAAGCAGGCGACCCCTTTTACCCCGGCGGGGCGATGATGATGACTAGCTTCTTCTTTTTCCTCTTCTTCTTCTTCCTCTCGCTATTCTCAGACTTTCTTTTCGCATGATATCTCAAGTATGTTGGTGCAGCGATGACATCATCCATGTTGCATCATGGGATGATGTCATCCACTCAAAAAATGTAAAAGTCAACATGACTTTAGATATTTTGTAAATATCTTGTAGATAAGTGGTTGGCTCCATTTTGCCTTCTCTCTCTCATCTTCTATAAATACAAGAATACTTGTTGTATTCGGGGTGAACATTTTTCAGATAGAAATAGAAGTGAGGAGAGAAAGACTTTGAGCTTTCTTATGTGAAAAAAACGATAATACTGATTATTCAGACTTTGTGCTCAATAGCTGTGTTATGCATTAGATCTTTCTTACGTTAGATCTGTATGTGTTTAATCTGTTGGATTCATATCTACTTTTCCGTCATTTGTTTATCAGTATTGTTTTGTTTATTTATGCAAGTAGGTTTGGCTCTGTTTACTACCAAGCCCAAAGCATAAATCTTCTGACCCTTCCGCTTTGGAACTCATTTCTTTTCTTCCTTCGGATCTGTTCTTTCTCTTCTCCTTTTATTCCTTTCTCTTCGCAGCCTAGAACGCTCTCTTTGGGATGAGATCCCGACCAGAAGCAGCGAATCATGAGACTTGCATAGGTTCTGCTTAGTAGAAATGCTTGATAAACCGGTTTCGCTTTTGTCTCGAAAGAGGGCTAAGCCTGCAACACAGTTGGCCGTTTATCCATAGATCTGTCCATGTGTGGCATGATTTCGGACCAACGGATTTTGGCGACTCCATTGGGAGATCGAAGCAGACGGTCAGCCGGATCTATCTTGGTAGTAAGATAAAAAATCGAAAAAATCAGCGGAGTTCTTTGCCCAGTTTGCAAATCTGAGCTTTTTGTTGAAAATCCAAAAATTTGCAAAAGTGCCCGAATCGAAAATTTTTCTTCTGAGAGTCATAGATCTGGGCTTCTTACATATCTTTAGTTCGCTGAGTTTTTACAGAAATCATTATTTTTCCGTAGATCTGAGTTTTGATTGTTTTCTAAAAAGTTTGAAACCCTCACGAAAAAGTCCAAATCAGATCCAGAAAATCAGCTTACTATCTTCCCCACCATCTTATCCTCATTTTCATCTGTCATTTAACCGCAATCGGTTTCTGAAGAGGATAATTTTTAATATCCAGAAAAGTGCGTGCTGCTGGTTTTTGTCAGAAAAACCAGAAAATCAGCAGGTACACCCAAAAATAAAGTTTAAATCTCTTGTTGTAATATTGCAGATCTGAAAGGTACAACGGCGAGTGAACCTTTTCGCGCTTGCGAGAGAGGCGAGGAGAAGCTGATCCTACTTTGATGCGCTGTGAGGCACTGTTCAGCGTAACACAAGCACGTTTTTATTGCTAAGCTCAATTGTGGTCATCCAGGAGTGTCTCACCTTCACAAAGAAAAGGTCGGTTACCAGAAGCATCTACATCCCTTTGTAGTGCCTTGCTGCTCAGTGGAACCACCCTTCCAGCTCGTGTGCTTTTTCCAGCTTTTCAAATGGCGGTACCATGGGGAAATGCTATGGGCCCTCTCGCACTGCCACATCCAGTTCACGCACTCCCTCACGGAAATCGAAAGAATTTTCCTAAATTCGACGGGAGCGGAAATCAAAGCACGGATTCCCACATATCTGCTTTCATTATGTCATGCAGTATTTTGGACGTGACTCATGAAGATGTGTCAGTTCGCCTTTTTCTGGAAACCCTACAAGGGCCTGCAGCTGAATGGTTTCAGCATTTGCCGGCCGGATCTATCACCAGTTGGGCAACTTTGCGGGACGCTTTTGAAGACAGGTATAAACCCTCAGAAGATGCGTTCACTTTATTATCACGAATCACTCATCTGAAGAAGGAGGCAAACGAGACCATGCGCGATTTTATCGCCCGGTTCAATGCTCTAATCTTGCAGTGTCCCTCTTTGCCATGCTTCCAGCCTTGGGAGAATCGAAGTGTTTCTTCATGAACGCCATGAGCTCAAAAGTCAGCTTCTTGCTCCTTCAAGAGCGAGTGGCTACTCTACCTCTCGCTCAGGCCGCTGCCATCCGGATAGAAGACAATTTGATAATATCTGGCGAATTGAAAAAGGAATCATCAAAGCCTAAGTCCTTGGGCCCTTCACCTACCACTTCGTCTGACCCAGCATTCCAAAAAATGGCGAATGATTTGCTCGCATTGAAGAAGCAGTTGGCCCGGGCTCCTAGTTCCTCATCACGGGATGTTCCCGAGAAGGAGTTTTGTTCTAACCATGCTTCACAAAGGCGCGTCTACTGCGATTGCTCCACGGTTGGCGCTTGAAGCTCCTCGGTCAATGCTTTGGCGAAGTTGAAGAAAGAAGAAGCGATATGTGAAGAACCTTCGTTTGAGAGCGAAGATGATCAAGATGTCGGTGAGCGGACCGAATCTACTATTGGATATATGGAGTTTGACGAGGATGAATACGGCGAAGAGAGTACTCGGGAGGCTACGCAAGCGGACAATCATATCTTTGTTTTCACCGCTCGCAAGGAAAAGAGGCGGAAGTTGCTACCCACGCACGGAAGGAAGGAGAAGGTCGCGTCAAACGCACCTCCGACCATTGCGTTTAGAAGAGGTAATCCTCTTCCTACTCAATTCCACTGTTAAGTCTTTTGCTAAGAAGTCTTTTCCGCCCATCTCTCCTCCAAGTCAGCCCCCTCGAGTTCCTACTAAGATCGGTAATCCCATTCCACCACCGCTTGAAGTGAAGGACTCATTCCCTCACCAATGACCCTTGGCCGTGTTTGATATTATAGATCATGCAAAAAGACCAAGATCAAATGTGTCAAGGCCCAGTACCTTCGGTCAAACCCCGAACAACTTGTAAGATTGACCAAATACATCCAGTCATTTGTTTCACCCAAACGAGTTTCTCCAAAGGAATCCTTTCCACTCCCCACGAATCCCATATAAATGTTGCTTCAACATCCGCATCGAGCAAAATAGAACCTTTATCTCTCTCTCTCCTAATCAATGGCCATAAGTTGAGCAATGTGTATAATTGATTCGGAGCTTCCGATAACGTCATGCCGCAAAAGTCACCCATGCTTTGGGCCTCACTCTTACCAAACCATTCGGCGGAGATCTTTATTCATTGGAGACAAGCAAGTGCCATTGATTGGCCAAATCAAAGACGCGCGATTTGCGTTTGCGGCCTTCCCGGATAAAGAGTAAAGATGACCGTCCTTGTCGCTAACATTCCGGCGACCTATGGAATTGCATTGGGAAGGAGCTTTTGCGTGAAGTTGGTGGAGAAATTCATGGGTAGGTCCCAAAGCTAGAATCCCGGTCAAAGGCGTAATGCACGAGCTTTGGGCAGAATCCCGAAAAGAAATACTTGGTCACTAGCTGCGAAGACCCAAAAGCCCAAATTCTTTTGAATCATCGGGGTTGGGAATTACTTCTTATCCACCGAGGCGGATACAAAGGGCGTTTTTGTTCGGGAAAAGGATTGTAATAAGATCTGGACCTTGCGATTTGATGGCGGTGTATTTAGTGGATGTGGCGCATTTTGGAGTTGTCTTGATATCTCCCGAGGAGGAGGTAATTCCTCTTTCTTTCAAATTGCAGGTTTTCAACACTAAATCTGCTGCGAGTCACGAATCTCTACTACATTTATGCAGTGCTGAAAAGAAAGAGGAATAAAAATCGAAAGTCGAGGTGATGCCGGAGCTAGTTGTAAATCAGGTCAAAAGGATTTATCAAGTGAAAAATGAAAGGCTCAGGCACTACCGTAATGCGGTATGGGACAGCATTGAGGAATTTGACGCTTTTTCAATAGAGGCCATTCCAAGGGCCCAAAATGACATGGCTGATTCGTTGGGCATTTGGCATCTCTCATGCTCCATTCCGGGTTTCAAAACGAACAAATACACCATTGAAGTGGTTTTCCGTCAAGCGTGCAGGAGACAACTCTCGGCATTGGCAAGTATTCAACGATGATAATCATCTCATTGCCTTTCTAGAAAAAGCGAAAACTTTGATGAGTTGTATTTTGAAGGATCCACCTCTACGTGCGTGAATCAATCAACGGCCAAAATCATGAATCAAAAAGAGAACGATGGCATATGTCGGCTCAAAGGAAATAAAATTCCAAAGGGCTTGGTTTCTCTTGGGCGCTTGTTTGAGCCTGGCCACGTGAATTTTGTAAAAAGAAGGCGGGATG
>CM031233.1:185635819-185770362 GCA_018340775.1 Taxus wallichiana var. yunnanensis | reverse complement strand
CAAAAATCTAGACATTGAGTGCACCAATGTTGACCATGATTGCAATCGTGATTTACGGGATCGGATCGTAAAAATTGTCAGTGCTTTAAGGGGGAAGATCTCTTTGAATATCTCATGCATTCAAATCCTTCCGATAGATCACTATTTCTTTAATTTTCCAACCACTTCTGCCCCAAATTTGTCAAATCTAGCTCCTTGCATGCTTGGGAGAAGAAAAATAGAAAATATAACTAGGTTCGATAGTCGAACCATTTTGATGGCGAAATACATCTTCCAGATCTCCCCACCAAAATCAGATATCAACATTAACTACCCTCTTTGTGTGGCATGTAGGAAATACCAATAAATCATGAAAATTCACACTTCTAGGCATGTTTCAATAAAATGGGGGGAAAATCAGATTCAGACTCTCGGCCGCCATTGATCTTTACTTTTAATTTGGGTCGTCCACGTGGAAGATTCAAATTTTAAAAAATAGACTCAGGGGTCTCCTTTGACCTTTTACAACTTTTGGAAAAATGGAAATTTTTCATATTTTGTTCCACACCTCCACCCTCGAAAAATGAGCCTGACACGTGTCCTGAGGTGGGTCCCAAAAGAACCGCGGCCAAATTCTGCCATCTTACCTCTTTTTTGGAAAAAGGAAAATTTTCCAAGTTTTCCCCATAGCTCCACCCTTGAGAAATGCTTCTGACACGTGTCCCAATGTGGGTCCTAGTAGAACTACGCTTCCTTTTTTACTTTTAACTCTTTTCTCTCAAAAGGAAAATTTTCCAACTTTCCTCCACGGGTCCGCACCTCCACCTTTGAATGGAGCAAGCTTTGACTTTTCCCTTTATCGGGCCTGTGGGCCATTTTGATGTTTTTAGTCATTTGCATATCAAGGGGCAAAAAATCCAAATCGCCCTCGACTATCCGCCTCCCCACCCCGTGACTTGAAACAAACTTTGACCGGTCCTTCATTGGGCTTTGCGGGCCATTATGAGATTTTAATCCATTTTAGAACTTGAGGAAAAAAATCTAAGTTGCCTCGAAGGCCCACATCTCTGCCATTATCCTTGCCACATGTCCTCCTACGTAGGGTCAAAGTGAGACTTTTTCCTTGCCTCTTAAATTTTCTCCAATCGAGCACAGCGGAGGCCGCGGGCGGGTTTAAACCTTTTGCAAATTTCCAAAAGTAGTCAAAAAGGAAAAAGTTCAAAAACAAACTTGTCATGCCCCATCCAATTAGAAGAAGCCACATAAGCACCAAAAGAACCAATCAAAATTGAGTGGAGCCATGGGACCAATTTTTCCTTTTTCAAGCTAAAAAAAAACAAAAAGTGATAAGTTAAAGCATTCACCCACCGTCCCTTGACCAACCAAAAGAAGCCACATCCCATGTCGATGCAAGGATGCAAATTTTTCTCGAGAGAAGTTCCCATCGAACCGTAAAATATATAAAAATGATCATTCGAGCCTAAAAATGAAAATTTCTCCAAGGATAGAGAATTTAGAAATTTTACAAGGCTCAAATATGTTTCTCAGAGATACATCCATTCATTTTTCTTCAATTATTTAGGCAAAAACAACAAGGAAGATAAATCCTTACTATGGAGACCAAAAATATGGGAGAACCCGAAATTTTTGGATGAGCAGAGAATGGAGAGCCAAATTACATTCATTTTCTTTAGAGAGGTATAAAAAAAGAAATAAGGAGCAAACCATGGACCCATAAGTGATCTATGACCCAGGAACAAATTACAAATGACAAAAAATATTAGCTAGGCACAACACGGGAAAAAAGAAAGTGACAGAGGTCAGTAAATCGATAGATTTTCAAAGGAAAATTAGGCAAGACTATTTTGAGCACCAACATAACCATATTAGAAAACCCATCAACAACCTAAAAAAAAAATTTCATTACCTAATTGTGTTTTTGGTAATCGTAAATAAAAATACACACTCAAATCTGTCCACATCCCTTTAGGAATAGGAAATGGCATATCTGATCCTCTATTTTGTGCATGACCTTTCAAGACTTGGAAAATTATACACCTCTCCAAATGTCTTACCACATCTCTTTTCATCTTTGGAAAATAGTATTTCTTTACTACCAAGGCTATCATCTTATCCTTACCAAGTGTGCAACAAATCCTCCACTATACAACTCTTTCACTATATTATCTCTCATAGACCAAAACTGGAATACATAGTTTTCATCCCTTAAATAGATAGACATCCCAAAAATGTACTAAAAATTGGATCCAAGAAATCTCCTCCATCACTTGAAAATTGTCTATGAAATTCTACAATTCATGAACCTTTCAACAATATCTTTAAAAGTAGAATAATATGAGAAAAATGTAAATCGTTTATTTCTTCAAAACCAACCACCTCATTCTCCATAGTTGTAAATAGAGTCACAAGCCTACTCAATTCATCCACAAATTTGTTCTATTTTCCTTATTTATTCTTTAGAGAAAAGGTATAACCCGAAAAAAATGATACCCACTTTGCATTCCTACTATGATTTTTAATTTTAAGAAACAGTAGTTTATAAGATAGACTCAAATTAACTTCTTTGTGTATTTACATAATTCAAGGCTCTGTGGTTTGTAAATAATGCAAACTCCTTAGGAACTAAGTAATGCCTCCAATGCCTCAAGGATTGTATATACAATTGCATATAATTCCACATCATAAGTAGAGTAGTCCTTTCTTACCTCGTTAAAATTCTCACTAATAAAAAAAAGCTATTGGCCTCCCTCCTTGAATTTTAAGAGCACCAATACCCACATGTGATGCATCAAAATCAACCTCGAAAACTTTATAAAAATATGAGATTTCCAAAATAGGTGTTTTTTACAATCACCTATGCTTTAATAATTTGAAAGCTATTCTCACTACCTTTGTCCACATTTTAAAACTCCCTTCCTTTTGTGGAATCTATTATATGTGCTAGCTCCCGACAATACTATTAATTTTTTTAATAAACCTTATGTAAAGTTTTTCTAAACCTTGAAATCTTCATACCTCTAATATACTCCATGGACTAGGCCATTCAATAATTACCTTTATCTTTTAGAGAGTCCATTTGTAACTCATTTTTGAAAAAACAATAAAACCCAAAAATATCAAACTCTCTTGCATAAAATGCACTTGTCAAAATTTGCATAGAGCTTCTCTTTCCTTAACACTTCAAATATCACCCATAAGGATGCCTTAAATGTTCTTCTTTAGTTTTACAAAAAATAAAAATACTATCAAAATAAACCAAAACAAACTTACCATTGTAATCCCACCATGAGATTCAATGTTCATCACCCTCATAAAAGTGCTAGAAGCATTAGATAACCCAAATGACATCACTAGCCACTCATATAATCCATTCTATGCCTTGAATGTGGTTTTCCACTCATCTCATTCTACTTGATACTAATCTTATGGTAACAACTTTATGAAGATGTATCTTGGTGAAATACCTAGACACAACAAGTGAGAACATCCATCATATCATCATGGTTGAAAGGCATACGATACCTATTTGTGATTTTGATTTTTGGATTGCTAGGTAGGCCTTTGGCAATATGATACAAAGGTTCTTGTTATATCTATGTACACTATCCATGTTGTATCCATCTTAGATATTCCTTTTCCATATTGGAGTTAAAAAAATTGTAGTTGTAAATGGAATCATTCTCTCCCTTACCACGCCCTTTCTCACAAGGAAGCTCCTTCACTAGGTTATTGACTCTGCATAGAAATGTCGGGCTCATCACTATAAGTTGGTTGATTTGGGAGTGAATACCACGGGATCAAATAAGTGTGGTGTTTGATAATGCTTTTTGGTTGTAACCCATTTGGTAGCTCATCGAGAATAACATTAGATAAATCACAAAAAAATTAAATACTTAATAAAGTTTTTATAAATAATTCTATCCCAAACAAAGAAACTCCTATCTATCTTTCTACTAAAGGGTTTTCAAAAATACTAAATAGTGCTAAAAAATTGAGGGGGGATGGGGGAGCATGAATGATTGTTTACCTATGTTATTTTATAAAAATTGGATCACTATTGACATTTTATATACTTAACAGGCTTACACTTAACCATTTAAAAAAATTAGTATTTTAGAAACTAGACTCAAAATTCTACAATTCATGTTCTTTAACTATTAGGAAATAAAGTACTAGGGTTTAAGGAAGTTAAGGAATTGTATAACTATTAGGAAATAGGTAGGGATAAAATATGTGGAATAATCCCTCAATGAGAGAAAAATTCAACAGTAGAAACTAATATGTAAAAAATGTTATAGATCTTAAATGAAAGTGCAGAATAAAATAACACAACAAAAGAGATAGTTTTAGCGGGTTCACCTAATTTGGGCTATGTCCACCAAGAATCACTTGCTTAGATTTTATTACAAGTCACTTTGCTCTTTATAGTTCATATACAATACGATGGTAGATCAAGCGAAAGGATCGAGAATTTGGGCTATGCTTAAACAAACTCTCTGAATTCAAACTGAATTCAAAACACATCTATAATGTTACATTATACCTATGATATGCACAAAACCATATAAATAGACAACTACTGAAGAAGATATGGTGAGTTTCTTAGAGAACCATATAAGGGTATCAAAACCATGGGCAAAAAACCATCCCATAAACCTATGGGTCAAAATCATGTCCATATGAGAAAAGCACGTTTCTAGTATATGGGGCAAGTTTACTGATCACTATTAGTGTACGGTCTTTCAACACTTTCTCACATGAAAATAAGCTCCATGACCTAAAAATAACATCTTCAAATTTTGATTTTAATATCTAAAATAACATATACTATTTTTTTATTTTTTATTTAAGAGAAAAGTGTCCACTTAAGACTCCCCCTTTGGACCCCAAATTTCCATGCACTTACCTTTGGTAGACTAGGATGGAGCTATTATATGATAGTTAGGAAGTTGGAGGAAATGGAGTAGAATTCAGAATGAGCATGTTTGAGAGATACATGGAGTTCCAGGGATGATATGTAGATGAAATGGCTGATGTATGATCACAAATGATTTGGTTATAGGAGCATTGGTCCGAGAAAAAGGTAGAGATCTAATGGTGACGATTCTATTTCAAGATCTTTGATAATAGCCTACTTGAGGAGGATGTAAGATATATTTTGTAGTGGTATTTTCCCTTGATTTTGTATTATGAAATGTTTGAGATATTTACATATATGATGAGATAATTTTTGATATGATGATGTGTACTGGTGTTGTTATATGATTTTTTGATTATCTGATGTGATTTGATAAGATATGTTGTTGCAATGGTGGTTATGTAACTATAGATATTGATTTTATAAACTAGAATATATGTGTTGATAGCATAAATAATCTCATGATGATAGTATAAGAAATAGTAGAATGATAATAGGTATATAATGTAAGATGATTGTTGAATAAGGCCTATGGTAAAAGTTCTAGTGATGGTAAAGATAATCACTACACCATTATTTTCAATACTCCTCCCCTTAGGGTTATGCTTATTTTCTTCCCCATTGCCACTCATGCAGTTGATATTGAAGCTTTATCCCTCACTCCCATTCATACTCCCTCTTTTGAGGGGGAGGTGGAAGGAGGATCTTTGAATTTTTTTGATGTGGAAGTGTGTGTGATGGTTACTCTATTTGTGCTCATGGATGTTGATGGGATAATCCTCCCTCTAGTGGTGATGGTGGTGGAAATTATAATATAAGAAGTACTACTTGGGGTGCTCTCCTTTCCAAAAATTCCATCACATCGCTCTAGGTATCTCTCTAGGTAGGATAATAAAGATGAAATAAAGATGGATTGGAAGGGGCCTTAGATCTAGAATCACTTAGATTTTTGTGTGGGATGAGAAACAAGATAGCTTTCTCCACAACCTCCAATACTAAGGTCCATGATTTCTACTATAACTTAATATCTTATCTTTAACGTTCTTTGTTTACTTCTTTTTAATTGAGAAATATTTATTAATTTTCTTAGTTTTAAAGGAACTTTTAGCCAAAATTCCAACTTTAATTCATGAGACTTTAATTTTACATGTAAATTCTAGGGTGTAAAATCATGGTACATTTTTTTATGTTAAATGATTTGTACTTCAATTCCTTATTATTAGAGACTTATTTTCAATCAAAATTAATTAAGTGGCCTGTAAATTTATTTGTAATCATGAAAATTCAATGGTATGACTCATATGAATTTAGGTAACTCTAATAATCTTTGAAAACTTTGCTAAATTTATAATATATTTTATTAAAAATAGTTATACTAGTGATATGGAAAAATCAAAACATCCTTGATTAATCCCTCAAGTGAATGGTTTAGGTGTGAATGTGATTCATCAAACATTGAGTTATTCTAAAGTGTGGGAATTTCTTGATCCGGATAAGCCTTCGGAGAAAGGTGGGCTTCATATCTATCCTAGTGCAATTACTCTAAAGTGCAGAGTTGCGGATATATCGCTAATCTAATGCTTTCTAAGGAGAAAAGGTTAAGAGAAAATGCATGAAAATTAAAACCTACTCTAAGGAAGGTTATGTACCAAAGGAGTGGTGAACAATCTACATAATAAACATATCACAACAATAATCTTGCGATGAAAATACAAGAATACACAATAACCTTGCATGCAATGAAAGATTAAAGAGATGCAAATAGAACATATAAGATGAAAATAGATCATATAAGAGGGTTTGAAACATCATAGATATGATTTTATTGCTCTCAAAGTTGATACAATACATCACATTTAGGGCCAAAGGCATAAATTTTGCATTACAATGTCTAGTAGGGAGGTTTGGAATCTCCCAAAAATCTCTTACAGACAAGAAGAAGAAGGGAGGGGCATATACAAGATATCCAACCCTTTTAAATGAGCCCCTCCTTATAACATATAGGAAGAATGAGAGGAGGGAGAGAAGGAATTTTAAATCTTTCTTTAACCACCCAAAAACGAATTAAAACCACCTACTGACAATAATGGTTTGCCACTTGAAAATCCCATACCTCCATGTACTTTAGCTTTTTGGAGAAAAAGGAATCCCATATCTTCATCATTTTGGTAGGTGAGAAATCTAGAAACATTCCTCTATAATGATGGAATGTATTTCCTCATTTTGAATAAGAAATGTATATCCTCATATATAAGGTAGGAATGTGTTATCGATCCTCTATTATAGGCCCACATGTCCTTTGAAAGAATTAGAAAACAAAAAATGATGTATAATATAATTTAATAGACATTATAATCTAATGCAAGTGTCACATGACCTTTATTTTTTCAATTTTCTAATGAATGACACAAGTAAATA
Organism: Taxus wallichiana var. yunnanensis; assembly: GCA_018340775.1. NCBI lineage: Eukaryota > Viridiplantae > Streptophyta > Pinopsida > Cupressales > Taxaceae > Taxus > Taxus wallichiana. Next base: position 185,763,026 of record CM031233.1, on the reverse strand, counting down.
CTAGATGATCTTTTACAAAAAAATTAAATTGTATTTTGATGTGAAGATGCTCTTGATAATAAATGAATTTCTTGATTTTTTTTAACTTCACTGAATATCTTCTTATGTGGCTTCTATTATTTTATAAAAAATCACCATTGGACTTATCTATTTATATAATTCTTCAATTCAAATTAATATTTTATGGGCACATATGTAACATACAATGAGTGGGAAAGTTGACAAAGAAGAGAGGAAACCATGGGTGACCCATAAAAGTGATAGAAATATAGTGGTTCATTTGTAGTCACCCATAATAGTAGCCATATGGTTATGGTCATTTAAATATATTTTTAGTATGATTGGGAAAAAAAACCGGATGCATGACACTACGGATCATGAATGATGTCCATAAACGTATTATTATTTTAACGACAAGAGGAATAAGTTGAAACTATTGAATTTTGTGAGAAATAAAGATAGTCATAAAAAATTAAACCAAAATATTTTGGCCATCCCATACACTTCATACATATTCAAATTTTCTTTGTAGAAAGCAACCTTTTCATAAAATGTAAAGGAATTCCAAGTGCATGTACGTCTCATCTCATATACTTCATACCTATTCAATTTTTCTTCCGTAGAAGAAACCTTTTTTAAAATGCAAAGGAATTCCAAGTGTATGTACATCTCTTCAAAATTATTATAAAACTATAAATAAAAAAAAGTTTTTGGTTGTATGTTATTCTTAATATTTTTGTAATGTCAATTTGTTATTTATAAAATAATTTTAATATATAATATACTTTATATTCAGTTAAAATTTACAAGTTAATGGGATTTTCAAGTAAACTTGTCATCTACAAGATTCCTTCCCCCTTTGTTTAGAGGGTAGTTTAAAAGGGAAAGTCATTTCTCCTCTAAACATAAAAGCGTTTTGAAGATGAGGACAATCTAATGGAAAAAGGTTTTATTGTTAAAGAAAATGAAAGAAGAATACAATATTAAGAATTTCATGTGTTTACGAGATGCATGCCATAGGAGATATTCAAGGATGTCATAGTGTATAAGAGAAAAATTCAATGTAAATAACATTAGGGGAACAAATGAATTTCATGAAATAGATTCATCATAATAGGATAAGGAATGAATGTTATCTTTAGTTTGAATAGAAGTAAAAAAAAAAATTGGTTGAGCTTTTATCATAAAATTGTTTGAAGTCATTAATGTCACTAATTTTGGGTATGGAGGATTGTAGTTTTAAGTGCAACCTTTTATCTTGAATAAGACATTGAGTTTGTTTTGTTGCTTTTGTTTACTATTTTGCGATTGTTTGGTTATTTTTAAGCGCAATTATTTTATGTTTCTTCCATGGGAAAGTATCTCAACTAATCACCTTTTTTAATACCATTGTAACCTATTATATATTTTAATAATACAATATTTTCATAAAAAAATTAAATATAATCTAATAATAACAAAAAAAGTTTTATTAAACCATTTTTTTTTTATTATTAGAAAATACATTTTGAAAGGGACTATAACCTTGTATAGGGAGTCTCAAAAGCTAGATGTTACAATAGTTCTAAAATAAAGAAGTGATAAAAATCATAAGTTTTTAATAAAGCCCAAAATTAGAAAAATATTCTACCGAGAAAAGTAAAAACAAACAAAAATAATATAGTAACTTACCATACGGTTTCGTGCGAACAATTTTCTTATTGTTATGAATTGTAATCCAATCATTGGAGGATTTTTGTGAAGGAATAAAAACTTCAATATACGTGATCAAGTTATATTTATTGTTTGAGCAAGGAGATCGAGGAGCAACATTCTCGTAGCCACTACAAATGCTTTCGGTTCGGTGTTTTGGTCCTCTGCGATTCACCCTGGATGACTCCTTATTTGAATGATTTGTGGTCTCTCTCAAAGGGTTTCGGGGATGTTTCAATCATGTCTTCCTCCTTAGCTTCATAAAACAATGATATTCTTACGTACAAATACCGGATGTTCTCGAGAGGCATTTTTCCACGAGTTAGCATTTATTAATGTTCATTACTTTCTAGATATTTAATATAGATAATAAATAGGACTATGATCATTCATACTTACTCAACAAATATAGTTTCTTTATATATTCTAAATTATAAATAATTAGAAATCGAACATGAGATGTGTGATGGAAATGCCGAAGGGATGCATTAGATAAGTACATGAAAATGTTTAAGGAATTGGCAAAAGAGGATTTTTTAATGTTCATAGGTCCTCTTTAAATCCTCAAGCTATTATAAGGTTATAAATATTAAATGTTTCAGCTTAAATATTATAATTATGTTGATCGAGTTGTAAGAATATGGGTGGATTAGTTTAGTTTCAAAAAATGAATATGAATTTAGTTACTTATTAACATTACAAATAAAAAAAAGATATTATGAAATCTTGTTTATGGATGATCGTTGTTGGAATATATATTTTTAATGTCTATATAAGTGGTGGTGTTTGTTTTTTCAATCAATGATTTTTGATAAAATGGAATATTTGTGAATTTTGGTTTTATTTATATTAATATAGTGTGAGCGTCATGTTGTGGAAAAATGAATTGGGATCGGGGTCTTTCCACCCCAAATGTTGAAAACATCTACAAAATCCACCTTCCATTAATCTTTAATGATTTCCCATGCCCTACTCTAAACACCCATTTGGCCCACATAAGAATATTTGGTGCACATCTAAAGAGGGTCATATAGAATTACATAATAGAACAACATGAACTGGAAACACTATCCCATAAGAAAATAGGACAACCTAGAAAAAATGTGGGATCCTACAAAGGAGCTCGCCAACCTTTAGAATGGAAAACATAATAATTTGTAGAATGCACAAGCCTAGTAGAGGAGGAAACACATGCTCAAAATGTCTAACCTGATTGTAAATCCAAGCTATCAGAAGAAACCGAGAGATTTTGTCAACCCATATCATGATTGCATCAATCGCAATTAAAATTATAACTCCAATAAAAGATAGGGCTTCTATTTGATGAATATTAATATTAAGACAAATGTAATGTTTAACTAATATTGCATTAAATAAATAATTTTGAGTGGTGAAAAAAATTAATATGCGATCCATAAGTGACTTGTCGGATGAATAATTGGTTCACCTATGTTCGCTTTAATATAATCTCAACCCAATTATTCTCCTTCCTTAGCCTCATTATCCATGACTCTTATCCCATGTAACATTTTACCTTTAATCCTTGACTTAAACTTCTTCATGACTACCCTTATTGGTAGATCTATCCACATAACATGGCTGAGATTATTTCCATGTAAATGAAATCCAAGTGGTTGTTACTACTGACCCTCATCCACCTCACTTGCGAATAGAGATCTCGACATGATTGATAGAGGGCTCACATTTATGTATAGTAATCAATCAACTTCTCTTCCTAACCTATTGAAAATCATGCTAAATCCTCCTAATTGTGAACAAATATTTGCCCAATAATACTCATTTCATGGAATTAATTTTAAAGTCACTTTATAGAGGCTAAAATACTAAAATAAAATTATCTTTAAAAAAATTCATTATTTAAGTTGGGAAAATGACAACCACCATATGGGTGGAAAACAAAAGTAGAAATGGAATAACTCCTCATCTCCTGAAGCTACGCAAGGATTTTATGGAAAAATAAACCCATACATCATGTATGTAGTAAATATCAGTGGTCACGCATTTTCCTTGCATTATCATGGGGTGAATATGGTGGCCACATTGTCACTATCTTTACTAATATGGTAGGTTATTCCCATACCATTCTTTGGTAATTATCCCATTGTTAAACTATTATGCAACCACTTTATATGATAACATTGTTAACGCACGTAATGATAGAGTTAAAAAGGATCGGTCCATATATTTTTTGATTGGAAAGAAGGGGTTAAATTTGATGGGCACTTATGCCTCTCAAACAATTTTTTGGTGATGGTAAATTTTTAATATTATTGGTAAAAAATACAAAACAATGTTATTTATATATTATTTATAAAATTTATAAATGACTATTCCATATTTATTTTCTATGTTTAATATAGACTAATATAATTTATATATCAATGTATATAAAAATTAGTGGTACCATTTTAAATATGCAGAGATGCACGTGACGATTTTATAAAATACTTACAAGTATTTTACGTCTTAAATAAAAAAAATGTCTAAATGGCTATCAAAATTAACACCTTATGGAAAATGGTTTCCATGATGGAAGAAAAATGAAATTCTCTTAATGGGGATTCGGAGTCTCCATAGCACTAGCAACTCATGATTAAGGGTTGAAAGTTAACAATGAACAATGGCACATATGCTACTTTCATAGAACATCCTTAAAAATTTGTGTATATTGTTGTTGGACATTAATAAACTCCTATATTTGTCTTCCATTTTACGAGATATTATGATCACTTATAAACTTACTTCTAACCAATGTGCATTCCAATTGGATAAAAATGTAGCTCCACAATTGATCACATTACCATTGATTTTAGGTAGGGCTTATAATTTTAAATTAATCATCGTTTTCATTTCAAAATTTATTAACAAGTAATATAGAGGCTATTCTATTCAAAATAATATAATCATTATGAACGGTCAATGATTTTAAATACCTTTAAAATAATATAAAACAAACAAAGTGTATTTATTCAAAAAAACCATATGGTGTGTATGATATTTGTTTTTAAAACATATTTAAAAATTGACATTTCTAAGTATTTATGGCCCACAATAATTGTTGTCTGTAGTTTATGGTCTGAAATACAAAAATAGGCCACATACTTACAAAATATGCATTACAATAATGGGTTTTCAAAATTCATATTTGGAAAACATAATTAATTAATTTGTGATTTTAAATTTGATGTTTATATAGGTGTTATAAGTAGTATTTTAACCTTAAATTGTTTAGTGTCTTTTTAATGTAGTCAACTTTAACACAAACTCAATAGACTATTAGAAATAATTGAACTCAAAGAAAATAAATATTCTTATTCATTATTGAATTATGAATTAAAATTATCCATAAATAGGAAAACAAATCTAAACTCAAGATGCCAAGCAAAATCTAACATACTTTGTTTGAATCTACTCTAGGTGGCGGAATTTACTATTTTTAGTAGTTTACTAGAACCTTCTATCCTTCGTAAGTTCTCATGCTTATTCATACGGGAACAAAAATTTCCTCATTTTTCTACATTCCTAAATTAAAGGAATTTCCAACTTTCTAACCTACTATGCATTCAAGAAACAAAAATTTAATAATTCCCTAAAATTGGAAAAAATTGAATTACTGACATAGATCCTTATTTTTATCTTAATATGGTGGATTTTGGGCCCAAAATGTGCTAAAATGTGTTATAATTGATAGGGAAGATTAACTGGTGCTTTGGCCTCATCGAAACATGTGGTTTAAATTTTTTTGACTCAAACGGACACCCAGAGCACAAGTTAAGACATTTTCAACTTCCCACTTAAAATCATGCATCATTCTCCCTTGCTTGAAAAAATGCAGCTCCTACAAGTTGTCTTCTACAAATTTCTTCCATTTATCTTTATCGAGCTTCTTAATCTCCCACTTTATCACCCATGTGTTGTCCTTTTTCCAATCTTTTTTATATCGATGTATTGTCCATGTCACGTGGTAACAATTTTTTGTCAAAATATCATCCACTTTTTATTTCTTTTCATTGGAACTTTCACCAATTCAACATCATCAATAATATCATTTATCTTCTTCAAAAAAATTTAAGGATCAATATTTTTGTACTTCAACATGTTATAGGTTCCTTTTAGAAACCTTTCCTTCCAAAGCTATACCATAACCTTCTCACCCACTATAAACACTTTCCTCCTTCGTGCACATCTTCTATTTCCATATATTGATCATTACTACTGCAACTTCTTCCACACTTCTTCTACAATTTTCATATATGTTTCGAAAATGCTTTTGCATCATCACTAAATCTTCCATCCATTAGTAGATACACTAAATCTAACACCCGTTATGGATTATTCCCATACATAATATAAAATGGGGACTTTCCTATGGATCAATTAAAATAGCTATTATAAGAAAATGTAGCTTGTGTTAATGCTAAGTCCAATTTTTTGGGTTTTCCCATCGATCCCTAAGGATGATAGGCACTACCGAGCTCGTAGTTTAGTTCCCGATCTCCTACATAAATTCCTCCTCAAATGACTTAAGAAACTTGTGTCCCTATCTAAAGTAAGTGTTTTTGGAACACCATGAAAGCATATAAATTCTCTAAAAAACAAATTTGGTACTCACTGTCACTTCACTTGTTTTCTTGCGGGAAATAAAATGAACCATCTTAGAAAACCTATAAACAACCACAAAAATTGGTTCATTACCTCATTGTATTTTTAGTAATCCCATAAAAAAGTCCATACTCAAATATGTACTTGGCGCTTTGGGATCATGCAATGGTATATACAACCCTGTATTCTATGCATGGCCTTTCGAGACATGGAAAATTCGACACCTATCCACATATCTTATAAAATATCTATTGACTTTGGAAAAATAGTATTTCTCTGCTACCAATGCTATCATATTATCCTTACCAAAGTTCCCATTCAATCCTCCATTATGCAAATCTTTCACTCTATTATCTCTCATAGGCCCAACATGAATATAGTGTTTTCACCCCTTAAATAGATAGCCATCCCGTAAAAGGTAATCATCTTGGAAATATCCCACATCACCTTACAATGGTCTAATTAACCTTTCAACAATATCTTTAAAATCAAAATCAGAAAATATAAATCCTTTATTTCTTTAAAACCAACCATATCATACTCCATAGTTCTAAATAGAATCACACGCTTACTCAATGCATCCACAAATTTGTTTTGTTTTCCTGATCTATGCTTTATAGGAAAGATATAATCCTACATAAATGATACCCACTTTGCATGCCTACTATTCAACGCGTCTTTGGTGTATTCACATAATTAAGGGCTACGTGGTTTGTAAATAACACAAACTCCTTAGGAACTAAATAATGCCTCGGTGTGTGTCCGATTGCATTAAATTCCTCATCATAAGTAGAGTAGTTGTTTTTACCTCATTTAATTTCTCACTAAAGAAAGCCATTATCTTCCCTCCTTACTTAGGAAAACACCAATACCAACATGTGAGGCATCACAATCAACCTCGAACACTTAATCAATATTTTGGAGTGCCAAACTAGTTTCTTATGTCACCTTCTTCTTCAAAAACTGAAAGCTATCCTTAGTTTCCTTTGTCCACAAAAGCTCCCTTCCCTTTGTGCATTACATTATTTGTGCTGCAATACTATTAATTTTTAAATAATTTTTTTGTAAAATGTTGGTATAGCATGAAAGCTTCATACTCTATTATACTTCATGGAGTAGGCCATTTAATAATTTTCTTTATCTTTTCTAAGTCCATCTCGTGTGCCATCTCTGCTGATATAATAAAACCCAAAAATATGAAACTATCTTGCATAAACGTGTAGTTATCCAAATTTTGTAGAGCTTCTCTTTCATTAACACTTCAAATATCACCCTCAAGATTCCTCAAATTTTCTTCTTTAGTTTTACTAAAAATCAAGATATCATCAAAATAAACCTCCCAAAACTAACCATTGTACTCCCAGTAGCACAATTTTCATCAACCTCATAAAAGTGATAGGTGCATTAGATAACCCAAATGACATCACTAGCAACTCATATAATCCATTCCCTGTTTAGAATATAGTTTTCCACTCATCTCCTTCTCTAATCTAAATCGATGGTAACCACTACATGAAGATAAATCTTGGTGAAATACATAGACCCAACAAGTACACACATCATGTCATCAAGGTGAGGTATAGAAACCTATACTTAATTGAGATTTTATTGATTTCTCTATTTTCTATGCACATTCCCCATGTTCCATCCTTCTTTGGAGTTAATAAAGTTGGAGTTGCACACGAGACTCATATTATCCCTTACCATACCCTTCTTCATGACTTCTATCTCTTGATTATTAAACTTTGCATGCAATATCAGGATCAACAAATAAGCCACTTGATTTGGGAGTGAAGACCTCGGGATCAAATCAATATGATGTTGATATCTCTTTTGGGTGATAACCCATCTTGTATCGATCGGGAATAACATCAAAAAAATATTTTATTAATTTTGCTGCTTGTACTGCATTATTTGTGCACTTACATGTTCATCCTTATTTATAATCATCACATAAAAAAACCCCTGATTCCTTTTCCTCCACAAATTATTTTGTGGAATACATATTTTCAGCCTTTCCCTCTTCCTTAAGATGTAGTAAAACTATTTTTGTGCCATCCTTCCAAAAAGTATACATATTCCCGTCATGAATAACTTTCTATCTAATTGCCATATTCTCCTAACAACATATACCATGCATCCATAGGAAAAACTTCACACCAAATATCATCCTTTAAATTTTCCCAATAGAAAAAATATTAATTATCTCTTATCAACAAAAGTAACTTCATTACCCTTATTTAACCATCGATATAGTAAGGGTTATGATTCTTCTCAATACGTATACCTAGTTTCTCAACCATCTTATTTGAAACCATGTTCTCAAACTACCACCATCAATAATAACATTATATACCTTTCCTCCTAAAGTTCATCTTGTTCTGAAAATATTTATATGTAGTCATGCATCCCCCTTGATATCCTTTTGGAGCAATCATCATCATTTTGATCATTAGATTTTCTCCAACATATAGTGGAATTTCTAGGTCTTGATCATCTTCCTCTTGTTCAAATTCAACAATATTTACTCTTAGGATCTACTTTCCTCTTTTCATACATATAATAATGCGGGAATTGAAATGCTCTATGCCCCTCTTCACCACATCTATAGCACACAAATGGTCTTTGTGAAGCCTCCATCCTCTGCACAAGAATATCCCTTTCCCCTAGGAAATCATCTACCTCTTTTCTGATTTGGGAGATCATGTCTCGTATCATCTTACTTTTCCACTCCATGAGGTTGTTCTCCTCCCTTGGGTGAAACTAGCTAATCCCGAAAGGAGGATGAGGCCTCTATTCATCCTAGGTTATCTCTTACAAATTTTATGGTTTTTTTTTATTCAGACCTTTAAAGCTAGTTGATGGGCATCCTCCATGCTCTTAATCTTATGCATGCTTAACTCATCTTGAATAGAAAATTTTAATCCATTTATATACCTTACTGACCATTTTTCCTCGGTTTCTCAATGCTCTATACAAATGGAAAACTTGTAAACTCATCTTTTATTCTTATACGGTTTGTAAGTTACGTCTAATATTTTAAAACCTCTTGAAAAGGGTTTGTGCATAATACAAAGGTATAAATTTGTCTTTTAACTTCTTCTCCATCTTACTTCAGGTCCATATCCTTTCTTTTCACTTTCTTGACCACTTCTTTTATAGATTATCCCACCATAATATAGCATGACCTTTTAATTTCACGAATGTAAATTTTACCTTCCTTTCCTCTAGCATAGCCTTCCACTAAATTATTTTTCCCATGCTAGTCAACCATTTGATCAGATCCTCTTGTTTTAGGCTACCATTATATTTTGAAACATCAACTCTTATCCCATCATTATTTCCTTCTAATGCTTGACTCATCATTTCTTCAAAAGCTAAGGGTGGTCATTGTGATTTCTCCTCTTCAAAAATTTCATCTTCATATGTGTAATCTCCACCTACATTTCCTCTGTGGGATATAGTTCTAGCAAGCATAGAAACGTGCCTCTATAGATCCTGCATTTTTATGTTCATCTAGGTAATTCTTCCCCCTCTTCCTCTTCCTCTTCCCGGCATTTTTTCTTCACCAAGACTTGAACCTTCTCTAATACTAGATAATGTACCCAACTTTAACATAAAATAAATACACTACAAATAATTTAACTCAAAGAAAATAAATCTTGATATTCATTATTGAATAATGAATTCTGATGCTTCATAAATAGGAAAAAAATCCCAACTTGAGATGCCAAGAAAAATCTAACTTTCTTTGATTAAATCTACTCTAGGTGGTGGAATTTACTATTTTTAACAGTTTACTAGAACATGTTATTCTTAGTAAGTTTGCATGCTTATTCATATGGGCATGAAATTTCCATGAATCTTCTACATGCCTAAATTAAAGGAATTAAAAACTTTCTAACCTACTATGCATTCAAGAGACTAAAATTTAATATTTCCTAAAATATGAAAAAACCAAATTACAAGTTAGATCTTAATTTTTGGCCTTTAGATGGTGGATTTCGGGCCCAAAATGTTTTGAAACATGCCTAACCAATTCTTTTCCTTACCAAAGTTTCCCAAACAATCCTCCACTATGTATCTCTTTCACTATATTATCTATCATAAACCCAATTAGAATACATGGTTGTTGTCCCTTAAATAAATAGCCAACCTACAAAAGGTACTCATCTTAGAAATATCTGCATCGCTCGAAAATAGTCTACTTAAACTTTTAACAATATCGTTAAAATTATAATCATAAAAATATAAATTCTTTATTGCTTCAAAACCAACCACCTCATTCTCCATAAGTTGTAAATAGAGTCACATGCTTACTCAATGAATCCATGCAACTTGGTTCTGTTGTTCATGATTTATGCTTTAGAGACAAAGTATAACCCCAAAAATGATACCCATTTGGCATGCCTACTATTCAATGTTCTTTTTGTATTCACATACTTAAGAGCTATGTGGTATGTAAATAACAAAAACTCCTTAGGAAAACGTAATGCCTCAATGCCTTAGTTCTTGTACAATTGCATAAAATTCCATATCATAAATAGAGTAGTTATTTCTTACATCATTCAATTTCTCACTAATGAAAGCTATTTTCTTCCCTCCTTGACTTATCACAACACAATACCCACATGTGTGGCTTCAAAATCAACCTTGAACACTTTATCAAAATCTTGCGAAATATTACCTTCTTCTTAAGGAACAGAAAGATATCCTCACCTACTATTATCTCTTGAAATTACACCCTAGTTGAGAGATGACAACATGGGTTCTAAGATTACATGATCTCTAATTTTCCTAGATACTGATGAAAACACCTCGGATATGTGGGTATACCTATTGTTGAGGTGAGTCTCAGTATCAAGGTCGGTTCTTTATTTTTGTATAATAAAATAATTTACGGGGTTTTAATGGTAAAAAGATGAATGTATCTGAAATTGAAATGGGTGATGCACCAATCATGTTGAGGGATTTGAATGAGTATATCCATAGTAAAATTGAGAATGAATTTTAGATGCATGAACCTATGGTTTTTAGTAAAATATTAAGGAAAAACACTTATGTATTGAGGGATAAATCACAACAACACAACAAAATAAATATGCACACTAAGACTATTCAGAAAATACCATATTTGCAACAAGGTAAGAGGAATAATCAGGGAATTAACATTCACAAGAATTAATGGAAAAATACACACATTTGTAAATAATTAGAAAGGCCAAAACTAGTTCTCATTCAAGAAAAAACTGACAAAAATATGCTTTAGCACTCCTATGTCCAAAATTTCTCCTTGTGCCTTGCTCTTGTACACAATATATAGGAATAATACTTCACCCAACCCCTCCTAAAAATAGGCATCATCCTATAATTGCCCATGTATTCTAATTTTATCCCTTTATTGAATGAATAAAGGAATAAAATAGACATGTTGATTACAATGAGACATTAATAGTCTTAGTTACAAATTTACACTTTAGTGAAAGTGTAGTTAAATTCTCTATTTAAGATACAATGAATAAAATTGGTTGAATAATTTAGCTAATAATAGCTCTTTCTTTTGTGAAAGTATTCTCAAATGTAGGTGGATGATTTTTTCCTAATGTGCATGATGTGACATCTGTGTATTCCTCCACTTCAAGATGGTAAATTTTTCTTTATCTCTAATATGTCCTTTAGTGATCACATGCAAAATAATACTTATGTGCAAGAGAAATAATTATCTTTTCCTTTTCAAGACTTAGCAAAATAAACTCACGTTACTATGGGGACCACTGTGAGCACATGTGCAAAAATATAAAGTCTACAAAATATCCTTTTTTGCCTTCTTTTAATTCATGCGAGGTTTATTTGACAAGATTAAGGTATCTTTGCAAATATTAAGGTAAATAATATCTTGGCATCATTATCTTCTTACCTTTATTCCCTCGTTTGGTGATGATCATGTCATGCAAATCATTATTCATTTATACCGCCTTTTGATTGACTATGACATGTATGATTTTTGTTTGAAAGCATTGTGTAGTATCATTCAGTCCCTTTTGACTTGGAAACTAAATCATTGGCCTCTTTTGAGAATTAAATTTGCACAATCCTTTCTTTAGATGTTTGGGAAAATAATGATAATGTGTAAATCCCCCTTTGACTTGTTATGATATACACCATAGTGTGACTTTTAAAATAAAATCATGAGCTAAATAATTTGGTCCCCTTCATATGATAGGGAACCCTTGAGAAATTTTGGTGGCAACTTCCCTATCGATGATTGTTAGGTTTTCTAAGCCTTCAAATGAGATCCTTCAACATGTATATTTTGAAACATGTACTTGAGTTGAGTAACTAGAGGTGACTTCGAAGCCAAAATATCTTGAACCCTAAGTTATTTTTGCATTTCATGATCCCGTTCGAGCACAATGGAACTCTTTCGAAATTTTCTTGATGGCCATTGATGAAATATTTTGAGCTCCTTGAAGGATTTGTATTGGTGACTTGGTTAAAATGGTTTTCTGAATTGAAAAAGCAATCTGCATCTTTCTGATTCGAGACATTATTCCTTACTTATGATTATAAGGAGGTATGCTCTAATTTCCTAGGTAAGTGTATATCTCTGCTTGAGCCTCAAGCTCCATTTTTATTGAAAATATAAGCTCTTCTTTCCATAAAAATGTGTACTCACTTACCAAATTTTTCATTCTTTGTATCCGGGCTCATTTTCATGAGTTGATCTTTTGGTGAATGAGTTCAACCTAGTTACTTGTCTAATAGTTGGGGATTTGTTACTATACTCGATAGGTTGTGTCTTTTTCCCTCTTATACTGACTCTATATTTGTTATTTTGGAACATCAAATCTGATGTTTTTCTTGACTGCCTTTGTCTCTTTTTTCTCTAAGTTCTTACCCTAAAGATTTATCTTTCGAAATGGTGTAATTCTGGTATAATTATCTCTAGACTTCACCTTTTCTCACTGATGTTGGTTCTTCAGGCTTGAGCCTTAGAAGGTAAACATATTTTTGGTTTTTTTACTTCAAGGTAGATTGGGGTTTACACATTTGAAGAGTCTGACTTTTGTATGAATGGCTCTGTGTTTCTTCTAATCCACCATAAGATGATTCTAGATGTTATATTTTCTCGTGTTACTCACTTTTAGAGGGTTTTCTTGTTCTATGGCAGCCATTAAAGGAGATTTAAACTTTGCATTTTCCACACTCTGAGGTGGGTCCCTTGGTGTGTCTTTTCCATTCTGAATCTAGGTAAGTTCATTTTGACTATTTCAAAATATCTCCAATTATTTAAACACCCATATATTGGCTTATTGGTTGATGGGTAACTGCTAATCTAGTCATTCTTTTTCACACGGCTATACATTATTGGTAAGATCTATTTTTATTTCTATGCAACTTTCAAAAGTTTCTCTTTAAAACCATGATTTCACAGGATATAAAGTGTGAGATTCTTATCATTCCCCTGATATTGCATTTTGTTCTGTCTTTCATACTTTTGCATCTCTTTTGGGTTCACAGATTTCTTTAGTGAGCTAGATTTGAGGGTTTTCTACTTGTCATGAATTTGCGTAATAGTGAATTATCTCCCAGATATTTGATTTATTTTATATTTTCCATGTAGAAGTAATTTCTGGTGAGGTTTCTGAGTTTGATTTGGGGCTTTCAACCTATTCATTGGGTTGATTTTTATGATTTGATTAGCTTGAGTGAGGTACAATGCAAGAGTTAGCTTTCCATATGTGAACTATCCTACTCGGTGTCTAGTCCATTCAGATGGAACTTTTGTTGAGCTTGACATTATTTGGTTTGTATGGCCACAACACTTAGTTTGTTGTGAATCTCATCATCTTCTGGTTTGTACCTTTAAATATCAGGTGTGCTTCCTTACATAGTTTTCAGCTTGTATATATAAAAGTCTCAATGTTTTTATTCAGTGCTTGATCTTATATGAACTCACCATATTGATATCCTTAACAAGGATTTTATTCTCTTCTATTTTTGAAGACCTCAGATTACCTTTCTAAGAAATGTGTCAATTTCAGAAATTAATTTGGTTGGAGCTCTTGACATTCTGCAACTCTTGAGAGTCTGTTTAATCCCCTTGAACTCAATGCTTACATTTTTGTCAAATTATAGTAGCAGTAAAATTTGAAACATTACTATATTTGAAGAATTGTGATATTTGGATATGTTGAAGTTGATTAGAAATGAAAAATTTGGAGGTTTCCTTTTAAATATTTTCAAAAATGAAGAGAAAATAATCATTTTCTTCTTTATTTTTTCATGAGATTGGTAATACTGAGGCTATAGACTATGTTTGGGATGTTCTTCAAATATTTGTAGTTGTATATATACTCTATATTTCTATAGCCATGGGTTAGACTAATATTTTCTTGCAATAATTGACTGAAAATTTCAAATTTGTTTCTATTCTGAAAGTGGTTTTAAAAATTTCATTCTACTTATGGACTCCATTATAGCTTGCAACATGTTATTTGTATCCAACTTGGGATTTTTGTCCTTTGGTAGAACCTGGAAATTTTTTTTTCGTGGCTTAAATCTGCATTGATGGCCATTGAGTTGAATCATGTTGAGTTCGTATACAAGGATTTGTACTCTTCCAGCTATCTTATTTTCTCATTGACCCTGGCATATTCTATACTTGTTGCTACTATAATTTGTTTGTTAGAGATCTTAATATATGGATAAGTTGGTTCATTGAAAGCTGAGGGCTAGACATTTATACTTTATTCTTCTAGATTTTGTATCTGTATCACTGGATCATTTAAGATGGAAGCATAAGCTATTATGAGTTGATACATATTCATCTATGAAAAGGTTTTCTCCTTTCATTATGTGATTAAGATAGTATGGCATAAAAAACCTGTAATCTCATTGTGAATGTATGAAATAATTCCTAATTATATATCTACAATAAGTGATGTGAGAGCTTGATGGCATTTTAAAATTTATAACTAAAAGAATAACTTCTTCTCTTTAGCTATCTCACAACTGGATGACTATTATTTTAATTTTCTTACAATCTGAGATCACTTGAAAACTAAAATTGCTACTTTGTTTATGAATATATCTTTTTCACTTGATCATTTTACATGAAAAGGCAATGGAGTCATCATGAATTGGAAAATGTGTAATTTATCTTGATCTATTAGAGTTCATGTATTTCACATTTATTTCATAGTTTATCTATCACCTATATTTATCCTTGTTGTGATAGCTTTCCAACTTGTATCAATATGATTATACTTGATAAATTTATAAGCAATGTACCTATACTTTGATAAATTTGACTTATTCAACTGATAATTGCACTTTCGAATGCATGTATTTCTAAAGTTGGAAATTTAATGAGTTAAATCAAACCCAGAGCTCATCATTGAAATCCATTTTCCCTTCTTTTCCCTAGGTGATGAAGTTTGTCAAGGAAAACTTGAAAAACAATTCAAAAGAAAAGGAACACCTCCTCAAGGAAATGATGGGTTTCCTTTATCTTAGTACAATTTCAATTTCATAAGTATAGGCATTTTTTTCTTGATTATTTCTCACGGCTTGTATGAGATAAACATGCACAATTATTCCTCATGAATAAATGTAATTATTTTTGTGTAATGAGATGTATTTTTTTCCTTTATGTACTTTCTTCATTTACATGGATAATAAATGAACTTATATAATTCAAAACACTTAAATAATTCACTTAATCATAGAAATAAATTAAAATCAAATGTACATTTTTGATGCTCATTGGAAATGCAAGTTGTTTATAAAATTGTACCTTGTCCTTCATACCGCAACTTGTTTGGAGCTTAAGAACATCATGTCCGAGTACATGCTACCATTCTTACTTTCCTTAGGCCTTATAATGATCATTTACAATCTGTTGCATAAGTTTTGATGAAGGTAAAAAATTGGAGTGGCTAGATCTAAGATGACATGTCATTTTATAACTACACCCGAGTTGTAGCTTTGATCAAATGTGTCTTCAAGATATTCCAAAACTAAACAATTAAAATATATATCTTCTTCCAAGATGGTTGACCTAAACATAGCCAAACTTGTAACTGACCAATCTGAGAAACTTAAAATTTTTGAGTTGACATTTTTACATGAGGTGTAAAAAATACACCTACCTTTGTCAACAAAACTCCCTTTTTGCACTATTTATAGGTGGTACAATCTTGTTAAAATTTTAAATAAACCTTCATAAAATGTTGTTGAACCATGAAAGATTGTACACCTATTATTATCCGTGGAGTAGGCCATTCAATAATTTTAGATTTATCTTTTTTGAGTTCATTTGTAACCCATCTAATGAAACAATAAAACCAAAACATACAAAACTCTCTTGCATAAACATGCACTTTTCCAGATTTTCATGATTTTATTTCCTTAACACTTCAAATATCACCCTTCAATGCCTCAAATGTTCTTATTTAGTTTTATAGAAAATAAAATATCATAAAAATAAACCACAACAAACTTACCATTTTACTCTGTTCATAAACCTCATAAAAGTGATAGGTACATTAGATAACCTGAATGACATTACTAGCCACTTATATAATCCATTCCTGTCTTGAATGTAGTTTTCCACTTATCTCCTTCTCTTATCCTAATTTTATGGTAACAACTATGAACATCAATCTTGGTGAAATACCTATAACCAGCAAGCACATCCATCATATCATCAAGGTGAGGTAAAGGAGACCTATAATTGATTGTGATTTTAATGATTTATCTTCTATCCGTGCACATTCTCCATGTTCCATCCTTCTTTGGAGTTAATAAAGATGGAGTTGCACATGGACTCATGCTCTCCTTTACCACGCTATTTTTCATGAGCTCTCTCACTTTCTTATTCAACTCCACATTATATGTCGGGATTATCCTATAATCTATTTGATTTGGGAGTGAGGACCCTAGGATCATATCAATATGGTGCTAAGTACCTCTTTTGGGTGGTAACCCAATTGGTAGCTCAAGGAATAACATCAAAAAATTATTCTATTAATTTTTCGCTTCTTGGTATTTGTCCACTTCAAGTTCATTCTTATTTGTAACCAACACATAACAAAACCTAGTTTCCTTTGCATCTTTCACAAATTATTTTGTAAAAAGCATATTTTCAGCCTTTGCCTCTTCCTTAAGACATTGTAAAACTATTTTTTGCTACCCTTCAAAAAATTATATTTATTCTTCCCCCCATTATGAATAAATTTTCTATCAAATTTCCATGGTCTACCTAACATCATATGACATGCATCCATAGAAAATACATCACATAAAATCTCATCCTTATAAATTTTCCCAATAGTTAAATTTATTAAACATCTATTATTAATCAGTAACTCCATTAACCTTCTTAAATCATGCAATACGGTAAGGGTTGGGAATATTATCACAAGGCAGGCCTAGTTTCTCAACAATCTCATTTGAAATCATGTTCTATAAATACCACCATAAATAATAACATTGCATAGCTTTCATCTTGACGTGCAACTTGTTTTGAAAATATTTATACATAGGCATGCATCCCCCTTGACCTCCTTTCTTTTTGCAATCATCATCCTTTTGATCATCAAATTGTCTCAACATCTAGTGGAATTTCTAGGTCTTTATCATCTTCTTCTTATTCATCTTCAACAAGATTTAATCTCAGAGGATATTCTTGCCTCTTGTCATGTGTATAATAATGTGGGAATTCAAATGCTCTATGCCCCTCTTCACCATATTTGTAGCACACAAATGGTCTTCATGGACCCTCCCATCCTCACCACCAACATATCCTCTTCCCTAATAAATCCTCTACCTCTTTCTGCTTATTTGGGAGATCTTGTCTTGTATATTCTTGATTTTACACTCCACGAGGATGTTCACCTCTACCTTGGTTGAAACCAGCTCATCCCGAAAAGGAGGATGAGGCCCCCCTATTCATCCTAGGAAATCTCCTACATCTTTGACTATTTTTTTTTTCTTGAGCCTTTAAAGCTTGTTCATAGGCATCCTCCATGCTCTTGATTTTGTGCATGTTTAGCTCATATTGAATAGAAAATTTTCATCCATTTACATATCTTACAACCATTTTTTCCTATGTTTTTTCATGCTCTACATGAATGGACAATTTGTAAAACTCATATGTGTATTCTTGCATGGTTTGTAAGTTCTCGCCTAATATTCAAAAACCTCTTGAAAAGGGTTTGTGCATAATCCTGAGGAAAAAATTATCTTTTGGCTTCTTCTCCATCTTACTCGAGGTCCTTATCCTTTGATTCCCTTTAATGACCGCTCCATTTGTAGATTATCCTGCATAACATATCATGACCTTTTAATTTTGTTCATGCAAATTTTAGCTTATTTTCTCGTGACATAGCCTTCCACTCAAAAAATTTCCCATGGTACTCAAACATTCGATCAAATCCTTTGGTTTTACTATACCTCCATATTTTGAAGAAACAACTCTTATCCCATCCTTCTTTCCTTCTAATTTTGTGATTCCCACTAAAAAAACCCACTTGAGACCCAAGAACAACCTAAGATTAGTCGGAAAAATTATGGGATATATTTTTTTATTAAAAGTGTCTCTGTTACCATGTTACAAAACAAGCGTTGCCACAAGCAAGGTTTTGAGTTCAAATAAAAATATTATCTCATGATGTTTCCATTAGAATAATTATTGGAATTTAGAGGGTCAAAACTAAGGGTTAGAATAGTCATTAAGATTAAGGGGAAATTTCTCTCCCACCCCCTCACAGATTAAGAGACTTAACCTACTTTTTCTCAAAATTAATGCACTTGAAAACTTCTAAAAACATTCCCATTAGATAGGAAATTTTCTCACCTTTCCAGTGATATAAGGAAGTCCTTCTAACTCCCTATAAAACTCAAGTTATGGGCTGGTGGGCCTTGGGAAGAAAATTTTCCCAAAGGCGGGCTTGCATGGCACTGGAGAAGAAATTTTCCCAAAAGGGATTTGGGTCAGCGGATTTGAGGAGGTAGTTTGGATTTTTGTACTTTAGGAAAAAATAGCAAAATTCACCCACACCCCTACGAGCCCGCAACGGAAATTCACGCCCCTAGAGGAAATTTAAGTTTGAGGTCTGCAAGGAACACGTGTCCAAATTTCTAGCCTAGGTAGAAATTGGGACGCCAGAGGCAAAATTGAATTTTTGCCTTATATATTTTTGAAAGGGTGAAAGGGTTAAAAATTACCTTCTTCTCCACGGTGCATAGATATGCCAAGTGTCGGATCCCGATTTCCAAGTAGGGAAGTGGACCGGTGGGGAAAACTTAGAAAATTTGACTTTTACCCGAAACACGTTAAAGGTTAAGAATCACCCGCACCCCACCGACATCCAATGATGACATTTCGTGTCAATAAATTTAATTTCAGGAAATTGGGTTGGTGGGAAACTTAAAATTTTACCCCAAATTTTTTTTGAAGCGTTAAGTCAGAAAGGGATCTGCTCCTCTGTCGATGCCTTATGAAGGCACGTGGCAACATCTGATTGGCTACGGGTGGTGGGGCCATGAGAAAAATAGGAAAATTTCCAAAATTTTAATTTTGCAAGCTACTAAGATTAGAAGTAATTTTGTGCCTTTGAAGGAGCCTTTTTAAGCCACGTGGCGTAGATTGATTTGTTACGGGCTCTACGAATGGGGGAAACCTAGAAATTTTTTTCCCAAACTTAATTTTTTAAACTTAGTTTATTTTCACCAATCAGAAGGTTTTATGGGTCAATGGAGCGGTAGAGAACTTCATGCCTTAAGTACTTTTGGGAAAAAAATGCAAAATAAAATATTTAGCCCATGGGTCCGCCCAAGAATATTTTATTTAAATTTGACAGTTAGATTTTGAAGCCAAGATGAAGTAAAACTTCAAAAGGCCATAACTTTTGACTAGGAGCTCCATTTTTGGAAAACGAGGACTTTTGGAAATCTCTCAAAGTCCTCTTTGTAGGAATCTTAATATTTAAATTTTGATGAAGTTTGAAGGATTGATTTTAAGAAAATGGTTTATTATCACTCAAATGTGAACTAGACTATTCAACTTATAAAATTTGTTTGAATTTGCCCTAATTCCTTCTCAACATTCGAACAAGCATGGAGGATTTTTCTTGGAAGATTTTAGGATAGATTACAAGGTGAAGTTATTTGATTGATTTACATTTTGAAAATCTCCCAATTTGACAACAATGACTGCGAAACTTGTTTGAGCCTAAATTGAAAGGTTATATGGAAATTCCTTAAGTATTTTTGTTTGCTTGGGATAATTTTGATCCCACAAGCTCAATTGGTATTTCAATTTATCTTTTCAATGTTGCAGGGTCACTCTGTACTTTAAATAAAATTTTGCAAGTATATAGTGAGATAAAGGATGGAGTTTATACTTGATCTTAAACAGATCCGGGTTTCCTTTACCAACTAGATATATGAAATTTATTCCCAATCCAATCTAACATATGAATTTGGTTTTCAAATCAAGTATTCAAAAGCCAACGTACAACTCTGATTTCTATATCATGCATTTCAAAAGAACAGAGCAGTATAACATTTATTCATGCGTATTTACTTTTCAATTTTCCAACCAGAGACTTTTATATTATATTTCAAATGCATATTTCCAATGAAAATAATATCACATGAACAAGGTGAAACACTTCTATTGATTCAAAGGAATCTCTTACAACTTCTTTCCCATTTATTTTCAGAATATAACATACAAATACATATCTTTCTTTTCTGTTCGTAACTGAATACAAGATATATTCTTCCATAATCACAACAACTTTCATAACTAGAACAGAGTAGCCTTCCCAACACAATAATATACAAGATCATCCACTTCAAGGTGGGAAAGGTTACAAAAAGAGTTTCACAAGGGACTATCGAACTCTATCTTCCTCCTCAATTACAATGTACAGAATACAATTCCTTCCACATTTATTCAAAACTAGAAAATAGAGTATATCTCTTTCACATTTCAAATTGCAACTTTCATAGCCAATACAAAACATATTTCCATCACCAATAATGTACAAGGTCATCCACTTCAAGTGGGAAAGGGTTATAATAAGAATAACCTCAACAAGAATTATCAAACTTGTCTTTTTCCTCTGCTCCAGAACAACAACATGGATATCCTCCATTTTCTTTATTTCAATTGATCACAACAGAATAGGGGGAAAGGAAACGCTCTCCACCAAGACATCCAATGACAAGGGGAATCCACCCTCTTCATTGGTCCCCGAGCCCCAACCACAATGCAATAAGAAATGTTTTTCAACGCATGGCAAAAACAAGCTTCCACAACACAAAGACATATTTCTCATTCAAAACATACTAAAAAAAACTATAGTTTAAACCACAGAAAAAAACAATAGACAATACTAAGGCTTCATCATGTAAGCCAAAAGGAGCAAGAAACTATGGGGATGTTGCTTATGCCTCCCAAAGGGGAAATGGGTATCACCACCGAGAACAACCAACATATGTGTACATGTATATATATATATCATTTCAAATGTGTGTGACATGCCCTTATGCCTTCCCCAAGTACCCTTATTCCTCACATTTCCTTATGCCTCCCCAACCTCTTATGGCACCCCATAATGAGTAAATAAATGCAAGCTATTTATTTTAAGGTGGAACCCAAATCCCAACTCCCTCCACACTTATACCTCCCCAAAACACTTATGCCTCCCACAAAATACCCCATAGTCTTCTCCTACACCATCCCTAGGCCATCTACCCAAACAACCCACACACATGCCAAAACATTCACAACAATAACATTTAACAAATAAGAGAAGAGCATTTCAAGATCCAAGCTCTTACCTCTCCATAATGGAGTTTGTTCCAAGTTCCAAAAACAAAATCTTTCCAATGCAAAACAACCCAAGGTCAATGAAAACAAGGCATGTAAAAATCCTACAGACTTACTCCAAAGCAAGGGCTCAAAACAACAAAAGAATTTTCCCCCAAAAGAAGTATTAAAAGTGAAGCAACAAAAGAGTGTAACCCCAAAACAATAAAATGAATTGAATATATAGAAGGGGAAAGAGATGAGGATGAGGTGGATCTTTGTAGGATGCCACATCACACATCCTCAACTCCAACTCACAAGTCAACTTCAATCTCCAAGACACAATAAATAAGTAGGTGAATAATATGACAATTTTACTTACACACTCAAATCAAGCCCATACCCCAAAGGAATGAAATTAATTTCAAGCAAGAAGTGCAATTAAAACATTCAGCTAGACTTACAAAAATGCATAATGAAGGCTAGATTTAAACTCTCCAACCATAGGTAAGGTTGGTATGCAAATTTAAGAGGTATGGGACAAGTTTAACTTGTCCCACAAGCCTCCAAAATCAGTCTCCAAGGACAATTTTGAATTCCAAAGAAGATGAAGTGTTTCATACTCCAAATTTTACTTACATATCTCTTACACATCACTTACACATTGCTTACACATATCTTACAACATTTAATACAAGAGTCAACCACTCCAATAATTACTTTCTTATGACCCAATTTGATTAATTTATTTTAACAATATGATTACTCACATTATATACCACAATTTATTTAAATAAAAGGGGTAAACACATCACTTAATAAACACATACAAACATCAATAAAAAGGAACCAAATAAATAAATACACATAACCCTTGGTCACATTTAAAGGTGATCCCCCCCATGGGAATCCCTAACACAATCAAACACACAAACAAATACAAGTTGCCATGGTGACCTTGTTGAATTCATCTAGAATTCCAATGTGGTTGGTCTCCAATCCCCGATGTTTGTTGTGATATTTTAAACCTGCAAAATACAAATACCTCCTTCGGCCTCGTGGCCATATTAGAACATCCAAATGAATATAAATATAATTTTCAAGATCATCGACATATATGTGAATCTCAACAAACATCAAGACAAACAACAATATCCCTCAAAATTTCATCACAACTATATCATCACCAAATTTAATTCAATTCTCATTTTCTAGGTCTACTCAAAATATCCAAATATCACAAGTCCAAACAACATCTATAATGTAACCATGTCAAACAATATATCAACATCAATATCTAAAATGTCTCTAATAATCATCATGCACCATATATGAATCAAATTCCACAATAAACCATGATCTAACATCTAACATCATACTAAATTAAACTATAACAATGTCCATAATATAGTCAGAAGTATCAGGATCAATATCACAAGGGTGTCGAAGGAAGGGGATCACTACATCCCATCCCTTAGACTCAAATTCCTCTGGAAGTCACTGGAATAGATTTGGGAACTGAACTCATAACAAAGTAACATCCTCCCATGTAGTTGCAGTCTCATCATATCTGTCCCACTACACTTACACTTGATCAATCTCTCTGCCTCAAAGGCCTAGGGTCCTGCGATCTATGATGTGAATGGGATCCACCATCACCTACCTCTAATCTGCACCTGCAATGATGTCCAATCCAACACATGAGAAGGATCTGCAACATATCTCCTAAGAATTGAAACATGAAACACATCATGTATGTGAGACAAGCTAGGTGGCAATGCTAGACGGTAGGCCAAAGGGCCGATATGCTCCAAGATCTCAAAAGGACCAACAAATCTAGGAGCTAACTTAGAACCTTTTCCATAATGGATAGGGCTCTTGTGTGGCTTGACACAAAGGAAAACCTTCATGCCCACATCAAAACTATGATTGGTCCTATGTTGATCCACATACTTCTTCTACCTATCATGTGCCTCTTGTAGTCTTTGTCTGGATCATAACCACCGCTGCTCCATGTCCTACAATAAAGCTGGTCCAAGAGAAACCCTATCCTCTAACATGTCCTAGCTAAGAGGTGTCATGCACTCTCTACCATACAAGGCCTGAAAAGGGTCCATGCCTATAGAACTCTAAAAACTATTATTGTAGGAAAACTCCACCAAGTATAGGTACTCCTCCCATCTAGACTGTTGGTCCATAACGTACATCCTAAGCATGTCCTCTAAGATCTGATTCACCCGCTCAGTCTGGCCATCTGTCTCAGGGTGATATGTTGTGCTGAAGTTGATCCTCGTCCCGAGGGCATACTGCATGGTGGTCCAAAAAATGGGAAGTATACAAAGGATCGCGGTCACAAATGATCTTCCATGGAATCCCATACAACCTGACAATCTCATCAAGATATACCCGTGCCTACACACACTAGCTGTATAAGTGGTCTTTACTAGAGAAAATGAGCCACTTTTTTCAATTTATCCATCGTGACCATGATGGCATCATTGTGGTATCTCAACATTGGTAGTCCAACAATGAAGTCCATGGAAATGGTGTCCCACTTCCATTCTAGTATAACATGAGGAAAGAGAAGGCCAACTGGATGTTGATGCTCGACCTTCACTTTCTGGCACTCTAAACAGCGTGACACAAACTGAGCCACATCTCTACGAATTCCTCTCCAATGATACAACTTTCTCAAGGTGGCATGCATCTTCTTCACCTTGGGATGGGCTGAATAGGGTGCACGATGTGCCTCTGCCAAGATGTCCTGCCTCAAGCCTCCATCTTTGGGAATATAAATCTACCTCTATTCCTGAGAAGACCATCTACCTCTAAATAAAAACCATCAAACTTCCCTTCGAGGGTCTCTAAAATTCAATCTCTACTCTGTGGCTATAATGTAGAAGTTGTCATGAGAGGAAGTTGCAGAGATCTCTACACCACAAATATTTACTCCCGAGGTGGCCATAGCCACATGCCTATCCTTCTGCTAAAAACATTCTCAAACCACATTCTCCTTCCCTTTCACATGCTCTATCTCCATATCATACTCACAAATCAAATCCATCCAATGCCACTGACGAGCATTGAGATTAGGCTGCATGAAGAGGTGGCGAAGACTCAAATGATTAGTCCTGAGTGTGAATCTCTTGCTAAGAATAAAGTGCCTCCATCAAACCAAGGTGTGCACAACTGCCACAAGCTCAAGATCATGATTTTGATAATTAAGCTCATAATCCTTGAGTTTGTGAGACTCAAAAGCCACCACTCTTCCCTCTTGCATTAATACACCTCCAAGTCCTACCAAAGAAGCATCCGTGTATACGAAAAACTCACCTGTGGATCGGCACTACAAGAATAGGTGTTGTGGTGAGACATTCCTTAATGTCCTGAAGGCCTAGTCACACTCATCCAACCAAAAAACTTATTCCCTTTCCGCTAAAGGGAAGTGATGGGGTGCACAATCTGAGAGAAGTCCTGAACAAATCTCTGTAGTAACTCGCTAATCCCATGAAGTTACGCGCACCTCGATCATAGTAGTGGGCTTGGCTAATCCATGATAGCTCTAATCTTGGAAGGATCAATGGCGATACCTTCCCAGAAATGATATGACCAAATACTACACCTCCGTATGAAAGAATGCACACTTCTCCAAGTTCCCATAAAGTCATTTCTCATGAAGACATTGAAGAAACTAGTGAAGGTGCCCCTCATGTTCCTCATTCATGACGTGAGTAAATAAAAATGTCATCAAGGAAGATGACCACGAAGTGATCTAAGAAGGTCCTAAATACCCCATTCATCAAACTCATAAACACTATAGGGGAATTTTTCAAACCAAAAGGTACCACTATGAACTCATAGTGGCCATATCTTGTACGGAAGGTGGTCTTATGAATGTCCACCTCCGAAATCCTTAGTTGATGGTAGCCTAACTTAAGGTCTATCTTAGAGAAATTTGTGGCTCCCTTCATCTGATCAAACAAATCATCAATGCATGGAAGGGAATAACAATTCTTGATCGTTACTTTGTTCAATTGGTGGTAATCAATACACAACGCAAAGATTTATCCATCCTTATTCTTTATAAAGATCATTGGTACACCCCAAGGGGAATACTAGGATAAATTAGGCCTTTCTAGAATAAGGCCCTCAAGCTGTAACTTGAGCTTGAGCTAGAGCACGGGGTAGTCATCCGATAAGGTGCTCGTGAGATAGGCTCTACTCCCAGAACAAGATCTATATGAAAATCTATCTCACATGGGGGCGGTAACCCTGGTAGCTCCCTGGAAAGACATCAAAAAACTCTCTCAAAATGGGATGGTCATCTAGCGATGGTCCACTAGACCCATCTTTGATCATGGTCACTAACTGTGATAGCAAAAACATCTGACAACCCTCATCGCACACACCACTTAAGCTGCATAGTGGAGATGGTGCGAATAGAAATAGGTCTCCTAACCCCGTTATCACTACCTCAACTCCTAGATCATCTATACAAGATATGATCTTGTGGTAATAATCCACTTTGGCTCTGTGTGCAGATAACCAATCCATGCCCAAGATGACTCCATAAGAGCCCAACGGAAGGATACGAAGATCCGAGGTAGTGGTGAAAGGTCCCAAATCCACTACACACTCCTTAACTAAGGAGTCTACAGAGATCTTGGCTCCAGAAGCCATCTCAACATCCCAACTATGACCCTACCTAACTGCCACCATCCTGCATCACTCTACTAAATATGGTGTAATAAAAGAATCAGAAGAACCAGAATCAAACAAAATGGAGGTAGGAATACCACCAATGTTACTTGTAGTCTCAATAACTATACTCTGATGCTCTACTGGTAGTGATTCTCAACCATCTGCATACATCTTATGACTATGCCCCATGTCACCAACAATAGGCTCTAAGATCTATGTCTTACCCTTGTTATTAGGGTTTTGTGGGTAGTCTCTCCAAAAATGTCCAGTAACACCACACCCAAAACAACCACCTCGATCCTCTCCCCGAGTAAGCAGCTCCAGTCGGTGCCCTAGAGGGGTGTGTTGTGGACCCTGATGACCTTGTTGTGGACTACTAAGGTCTCTGCTGGTGAGCTCCTACTGACTGAGCTCTAGGTGCTCCTGTGTCCTAATGGGACCCCTAGGAGGAGGCCCCATACTCGACCCCTCTGTGCATCAAATCTTCATGGAGGTCTATATGGTGGGTGAGATTATTGTGCTGCTTTTGTGGTTTAAAGGATGACTATGTTGAACCTTTCCACCATGAGGAGGAGGTAGAGACCCCTCGATATTTATTCATACATTTGTTGTATACGGCTCTGGACATAGTCTCTAGCCTACTAGGTCTTTCCCGAGTCTCCTATGCTATATAGGCCTTCTCAATGGCCTCAGCCAATGTCTGTGGACAATGGATCTGCACTGCACCTCTAATGTCCATATTCAGGCCCCAGATGAACTTGTGGATCCACACCCACTCATCTTGCATGTAATCAACATACTAGAGTAGATCTAGAAATCTACTCTCATACTCAACCACTGTAAGAGATTCCTGTCGGAGGTCATGAAACTCATCAATCCTCTGTTGTACGAACCTTTGAGATAAATATCTACTCCTGAACCACTCCTCAAAGAGCTCCCGGTAATTATCTCATAATCAACATGGAGCTTACTCCTCTTTCCTCCACCATATGCCTACTCCATCCCTTAGAAGATGGATCACAACACGAGCTTTCGTGTTGCTAGAGCAAGGGTAGAGCTTGAAGCACCCGCTCAAGCTCACCAACCAGGCCTCTACCTAAAATCCACCTATGTCACTGAATAATGAGTTGGCCGTAGCTTCAGGATCTCCCTGATATGGTCTGCAGCGGTGGTTTGGCGACCCCTAGGCCTCTCTGCATGCTCATCCCTAATCCTAGGGCTCCGAGACCTATCTCTGTGTCCTGAAACTTGGTCTCCCTGTCCCCTCTACGTGGTGACTCTTCTCTAACTGACTCCTCATGGGATTTCTCTCTCTATGCTCCTCACTATGCCGAGGAGATGCATGAGCCTCAATGGATGTCACCCTATCATGTCCGATTGAATGTGCTCCTACGGTCCCTCCGCGTAGAGTGGCATTAACATCCTGAAGTGTCTGTAAAATATGTGGTAGGATAGCTACTACAACATGATCTAGTGGTGGTAAGTCTAGGTCTATGTGAAAATACCCCTCATCCCATCTATGCCTCCTGCACAGACCAAGGTGAGAGTTAGTTCATCTTTCTAAGTTTTATTTAGTTTCCATGTTTACTAAAATATGTAATTTCCACACAAAGTTGTTTTCTAGATTCAAAAATGTGCTAGGTTAAAGTTCATGTCTCAAGTTTTCTAGTGTGCCCAAGGGTCCAAGCTCTTGAACCATGGACTCTAATACCAAGTGTAACGCCTACTAAAACAACCCACTTGAGACCCAAGAACAACCTAGGATTAGTCAGAAAAATTATGGGATAATTTTTTTGATTAAAAGTGTCTACTACCAGGTTACAAAACAACAGTTGCCACAAGCAAGGTTTTGAGGCCAAATAAAAATATTAGCTCATGATTTTCCCATTACAACAATTATTAAATTTACAGGTCAAAACTAAGGGTTAGAATAGTCATTAAGATTAAGAGGGCAATTTCTCACTCTCCCACCCCTGACAGGATTAAGAGATTCAACCTAGTTTTTCTCAAAATAAACACACTTAAAACTTCTAAAAACATTCCATTAGATAGGAAATTTTCTCACCTTTCCAGTGATATAAAGAAGTCCTTCTAACTCCCTATAAAACTCAAGTTATGGGTCGGCGGGCCTTGGGAAGAAAATTTTCCCCAAAGGCGGGCCTATGGGCTAGAGAAGAAAATTTTCCCAAAAAGGGATTTGGGTCGGCAGGGCTAGGGAGGTAGTTTGGATTTTTTCACTTTTGGAAAAAAATAACAAAATTCACCCGCACCCCCGTGAGCCCGCGGCGGGACTTCACGCCCCAAGAGGAAATTTAAGTTTGAGGTCCGCAAGGGACACGTGTCCAAATTTCTAGCCTAGGTGGAAAAGTGGGATGCCGGAGGCAAAATTGAATTTTTCCTTATATTTTTTGAAAGGGTGAAAGGGTTCAAAATTACCTGCTCCTCCACTAGTGCGTAGAGACCACATGTCAGTCCCAATTTCAGCAAGGGAAGTGGACCGGCAGGGAAAACTTAGAAAATTTGACTTTTTCCCGAAATGCGTTAAAGGTTAAGAATCACCCACACCCCGCCGATGCCCAATGATGCCACATGTCAATCAATCATTAGTTGGGTAGGCTAGGTCAGTGGGGAAACTTAAGAATTTTACCCCAAAAAATTTTTTTGAAGCGTTAAGTCAGAAAGGGATCCGCTCCTCCGTCGATGCCTCGTGAAGCCACGTGGCAACATCTGATTAGCTACGTGGGATGGCGAGGCGGAGAAACTTTAGGAAAATTTCCCAAAATTTAATTTTTAAAGTGCTAAGGTTAGAAGGAATTATGCCTCCGATGGAGCCTCGTTAAGCCACGTGGCAGCACCCGATTGGTTGCGGGCCTATAGAAAGCGAGGAAAACCTAGAAATTTTTCCCAAATTTAATTTTTAAAACTTAGCTTATTTTGACCAATCAGAAGGTTTGAGGGTCAGTGGAGTGGTGGGGAACTTCGTGCCTTAAGCACTTTTGGGAAAAAAAGTGCAAAATAAAATATTTAGCCCATGGGTCCACCCAAGAATATTTTATTTAAATTTGTGATTAGATTTTGAAGCCAAGATGAAGTAAAACTTCAGAAGGCCATAAATTTCGACTGGGAGCTCCATTTTTGGAAAACAAGGAATTTTTGGAAAGCTCTCGAACTCCTCTTTGCACAAGAAGCTTAAGATTTAAATTTTGATGAAGTTTGAGGGATCGATTTTAAGAAAATGGATTTCTATCACTCAAACGTGAACTGGACTATTCAACTTATAAAATTTGTTCGAATTTTCCATAATTCCTTCTCAACATGCCGAATAGGCATGGAGGATTTTTCTTGGAATATTTTAGGATAGATTACAAGGGTGAAGTTGTTTGATTGATTTACATTTGAAAATCTCCCAATTTGACAACAACGACTATGAAACTATTTGAGCCTAAATTGAAAGGTTCTATGGAAATTCCTTAATGTATTTTTGTTAGCTTGGGATAATTTGATCCCACAAGCTCAATTGGTATTTCAATTTATCTTTTCAATGTTGCAAGGTTGCTCTGTACTTTAAATAAAATTTTGCAAGTATATAGTGAGATAAAGGATGGAGTTTATACTTGATCTTAAATAGATCCGGGTTTCCTTTACCAACTAGATATATGAAATTTATTCCCAATCCAATCTAACATATGAAGTTGGTTTTCAACTCAAGTATTCAAAATCCAACATACTAGTTCTGATTTCTAAATCATGCATTTCAAAAGAACAGAGCAGTATAACATTTATTCATGCATATTTACTTTTCAATTTTCCAACCAAAGCTTTTATACTATATTTCAAACGCAGATTTCCAATGAAAATAATATCATATGAAACAAGGAAAAACACTTCTATTGATTCAAAGGAATCTCTTACAAATTTCTTTTTTTCCTATTTATTTTCAGAATATAACATACAAATACATATCTTTCTTTTTTGTTCACATAAATGAATACAAGATATATTCTTCCATAATCACAACAACTTTCATAACTAGAACAGAGTAGCCTTCCCAACACAACAATATACAAGATCATCCACTTCAAGTTGGGAAAGGTTACAAAAAGAGTTTCACAAGGGACCTAGAACTCTATCTTCCTCCTCAATTACAATGTACGAGAATACAATTCCTTCCACATTTATTCAAAACCAAAAATAGAGTATATCTCTTTCATATTTCTAATTACAACTTTCATAGCCAATAAAAACATATTTCCATCACCAATAATGTACAAGGTCATCCACTTCAGGTGGAAAAGGGTTATAATAATAATAACCTCAACAAGAATTATCAAACTTGTCTTTTTCTCTCGCTCGAGAACAACAACATGGATATCCTCCATTTTATTTATTTCAATTAATCACAATAGAAAAAGGGGGAAGGAAATGCTCTCCACCCAACCAAGACATCCAATGATAAGAGGAAGCCGCCATCTTCATTGGCCCCTGAGCCCCAACCACAATGCAATAAGAAATGTTTTTCAACGCATGGCAACAATAGGCTTCCACAACAAAAAGATAAATTTCTCATTCAAAACAAAGTCCAAAACAAAACTACAGTTTACAACCATAGAAACAAAAAACAACAGAAAAATACTCAGGCTTCATCATGTAAGCCAAAAGGAGAAAGAAACTATGGGGGATGTTGTTTATGCCTCCCAAAGGGAAATGGGTATCACCACCGAGAACAAATGCCAATATATATATATATATATATATATATATATATATATATATATATATATCATTTCAAATCCCTGACATGCCCTTATGCCTCCCCCAAGTACCCCTTATTCCTCACATTTCCTTATGCCTCCCCAACCTCTTATGGCACCCCATAACGAGTAAAGAAATGCAATTATTTCTTTTAAGTGGAACCCAAATCCCAACTCCTCCCCACTTATACCTCCCAAAACACTTATGCCTCCCACAAAATACCCCATAGTCTTCTCCTACACCATCCCTAGGCCATCTACCCAAACATCCCACACACATGCCAAAACATTCACAACAATAACATTTGCACAAATAAGAGAAGAGCATTTCAAGAGCCAAGATCTTACCTCTCCATAATGGAGTTTGTTCCAAGTTCCAAACAACAAGCTTTCCAATGCAAAACAGCCCAAGGTCAATGAAACACATGCCTATAAAAATCCTACAGACTTACTCCAAAGAAAGGGCTCAAAAACAAAAAGAATTCCCCCAAAAGAAGTATGCAAAAGTGAAGCAACCAAAAGAGTGTAACCCCAAAACAATAAAATGAATTCGAATATATAGAAGGGGGAAGAGAGGAGGATGAGGTGGATCTTTTAGGATGCCACATCACACATCCTCAACTCCAACTCACAAGTCAACTTCAATCTCCAAGACACAATAAATAAGTAGGTGAATAATATGACAATTTTACTTACACACTCAAATCAAGCCCATACCCCAAAGGACTGAAATTAATTTCAAGCAAGAAGTGTAATTAAAACATTTGGCTAGACTTACAAAAATGCATAATGAAGGCTATATTTAAACTCTCCAACCATAGGTAAGGTTGGTATGCAAATTTAAGAGGTATGGGACAAGTTTAACTTGTCCCACAAGCCTCCAAAATCAATCTCCAAGGACAATTTTGAATTCCAAAGAAGATGAAGTGTTTCATACTCCAAATTTTACTTACATATCTCTTACACATCACTTACATTGCTTACACATATCTTACAACATTTAATACAAGAGTCAACCACTCCAATAATTACTTTCTTATGACCCAATTTGATTAATTTATTTTAACAATATGATTACTCACATTATATACCACAATTTATTTAAATAAAGGGGTAAACACATCACTTAATAAACACATACAAACATTAATAAAAAGGAACCAAATAAATAAATACACATAACCCTTGGTCACATTTAAAGGTGATCCCCCATGGGAATCCCTAACACAATCAAACACACAAACAAATACAAGTTACCATGGTGACCTTGTTGAATTCATCTAGAATTCCAATGTGGTTGGTCTCAATCCCTCGATGTTTGTTGTGATATTTTAAACCTGCAAAATACAAATACCTCCTTCGGCCTCGTGGCCATATTAGAACATCAAATGAATATAAATATAATTTTCAAGATCATCGACATATATGTGAATCTCAACAAACATCAAGACAAACAGCAGAGATCACTCACAATTTCATCCACAACTATATCATTACCAAATTTAATTCAATTCTCATTTTCTAGGTCTACTCAATATATCCAAATATACAAGTTCAAATAACATCTATAATGTAACCATGTCAAACAATATATCAACATCAAATAAAAATGTCTCTAATAATAATCATGCACCATATATGAATCAAAGTCCACAATAAACCATGATCTAACATCTAACATCATACTAACTTAAACTATAACAATGTCCATAATATAGTTAGCGATATGAGGATCAATATCACAATGTGTCGAATGAAGGTGGTCACAACATCCTCCCTTCCCTTAGGCTCGACTTCCTCAAAGAATTCACTAGAACATATGTGGGAACCGAACTCATAACAAAGTGGCATCCTCCCATGTAGCTAGCTGATCTCGTCATATCTGTCCCACTACACCGAAAATAATCAATCTCTCTACCTCAAAGGCCGAGGTCTTATGATCTATGATGCGAATGGTCTCACCATCACTTGCCCCTAATCCTACATTTGTAATGGTTTCAAATCCAACACATGAGAAGGATCCATGACATATCTCCTAAGAAACAAAACATGAAACATATCATGTTCGTGAGACAAGCTAGGTGATAATGGTTTACAGACGCCAAAGGTCCTATATGATCCAAGATCTCAAAAGGACCAAAAATTTAGGAGATAACTTTCAACCTTTTCCATAATGGATGGGGCTCTTGTGTGGCCTAACACAAAGGAAAACCTTCATGCCCACATCAAAACTACGATCGGTCCTAAGTTGATCCACGTACTTATTCTACATATCATGTGCCTCTTACAACATTTGTTTGATCATAACCACCTACTTGCGCCATGTCCTACAATAAAGCTGGTCTAAGAGAAACCTTGTCCTCTAACTGTTTGTCCTAAGAGTTGTCCACGTACTCTCTACCATATAAGGCCTGAAAAGAAGCCATGCCTATTGAACTCTAAAAACTATTATTCTAGTCAAACTCCACCAAGCACAAGAACTCCTCCCATCTAGATTGCTTGTCCATAACGTACATCCTAAGCATGTCCTCAAGATCTCGATTCACCCACTCGGTCGGCCATCGAGTCTCGGGGTGATATGTTATGCAATGGTGGTCCCAAAATGATATGGTATAAAAGGATCGCGATCACAAATGATCTTCCACTGAACTCATTTAACTCGAAAATCTCATCAAGATATACCCATGCCACTTTGCATTAGTTGTATAAGTGGTATTTATAGGAGAAAAATGAGCCATTTTTTTCAATTTATCCACCATGACCATGATGGCGCATCATTGTGGTATCTCAACATCGGTAGTGCAACAATGAAGTCCATGGAAATGGTGTCCCACTTCCATTGGTATAGCATGAGGATAGATAAGGCCACTGGATGCTGATACTCGGCCTATAATTTTTGGCACTCTAAACAACATGACACAAACTAAGCCATGTCTCTACAAAGTCCTCTTCAATGATACAACTTTCTCAAGGTGACGTGCATCTTCTTCACCTTGGGATGGGATGAATAGGGTGTATAATGTTCCTCTAGTAAGATGTCCTGCCTCAATCCTCTATCTTTGGGAACATAAATCTCGCCTTTTTGCCTAAGAAGACCATATGTCTCTAAAGAAAAACCATCAAAATTACCTTCGAGGGGTCTCGATATTTGATCTCTCTTCTCGGGGTGTAATGTAGAAATGGTTTTGAGGAAGCTGCTATAGAATCCTACTCCACAAGTTTGTGCTCACTAAGGTGGCCATAGCCACATGCCTCCATCTACTAAGAATGTCTGCAACCACATTCTCCTTCCCTTTCACATGCTCTATCTCGATATCATACTAAAAAAGAAACCCCATCCAACGCCATTGATGAGCATTGAGATTGGGCTGCTTGAAGAGGTGGTGAAGACTCAAATGATCAGTCTCGAGTGTGAATATTTGACAAAGTTAAAAGTGCCTTCATCAAACCAAGGTGTGCACAAATAACACAAGATCAAGATCATGAGTTGGATAATTAATATCATAATCCTTGTGTTTGTGAGATGTAAAAGACACCACTCTGCACTCCTACATTAAAACACATTCAAGTCCTTCCAAAGAAGCATCCGTGCATATGAAAATATCACCTGTGGACCCAACATCTGCAAGAATAGGTGTTGTGGTGAGACATTCCTTCAAAGCATCCCGAAGGCCTACTTCACACTCATTCGACCAAACAAACTTCTTCAATTTCCATTGAAGTGAAGTGATGGGTGTGTAATCCGAGAGAAGTCCTGAACAAATCTCTTGTAGTAACTGCTAATGCCATGAAGTCTGCGCACCTCAATCATAGTAGTGGGTTCTAGCCAATCCATGATAACTCTAATCTTGGAAGGATCGATGGAGATACCTTCCCAATAAATGATATGACCCAAGTATTACACCTCTTTCTCGAAAGAATGCACACTTCTCCAGGTTCCCATAAAGCTACTACTCATGAAGACACGAAGAACATGGTGAAGGTGCCCTCAAGCTCCTCATGCATTCGTGAGTAAATAAAAATGTCATCAATGATGATGAGTAAGAAGTGATCTTAGAAGGTTCTAAATAGCCCTTTCATCAAACTCATAAACACTGTGGGTGCATTCATTAAACATAAAGGTACCACTCTGAACTCATAGTGGCCATATCTCATACAGAAGGTGGTCTTATGAATGTCCACCTCTTAAATCCTCAACTAATCATATCCCGACTTAAGGTCTATATTAGAGAAATTTTGGCTCCCTTCATCCGATCAAACAAATCATCAATGCGTGGAAGGGGATAATGATTCTTGATTGTTACTTTAGTCACGGTGGCACTAATCAATACACAAATGCAAGGATCCGTCCTTATTCTTTACAAAGATTACCTATGTATGCTAATTGGAAACACTAGGATAAATTAGGTATTTCTCCAAAAGTCCCTCAATATGTAACATATGCTCACGAGCTTAGGGGTAGTCATCGATAAGGTGCTCATGAGATAGGATCTACTCTCGAAACAAGATCTATATGAAAATATATCTCACGTGGGAGCGATAACCCTGGTAGCTACCCTAGAAAGACATAATAAAACTCTCTCAAAATGGGATGGTCATCTAGCGATGGTCCACTAGACCCATCTTCTAATCAGTCACTAACTATGACATCAAACATCGCGACCCCATCTTACAAACAACTTAAGCTACATAGCGAGAGATGGTGCAAATAGAAACGGGTCTCTTGACCCCCACTATCACTGCCTCAACTCCTAGATCATTTGTACAAGATATGATCTTGTGGTAACAATCCACTCTGGCTCTATGTGTAGATAACCAGTCCATGCCCAAGATGACTCCATAAGAGCCCAACGGAAGGATACGAAGATCCGAGGTAGTGGTGAAAGGTCCCAAATCCACTACACACTCCTTAACTAAGGAGTCTATAGAGATCTTGGCTCTAGAAGCCATCTAAATGTCCCAACTATGACCCTACCTAATTGACACTAGCCTGCATCGCTCTACTAAATATAGTGCAATAAAAGAAGCAAAACATCCATAATCAAAGAAAATGGAGGTAGGAATACCACCAATATTACCTGTAGTCTCAATAACTATACTCTAATGCTCTACTTGGCAATTCTCAACCACTACGTACATCCTATGATTGTGCCCCATGTCACCAAAAGTAGGCTCTAACATTTGTTTCTTACCCTTGTTATTAGGGTTCTATGGGTAGTCTCTCAAAAATTCTAGTAACACCACACCCAAAACAACCACCTGATCCTCTCCCCTGAGTAAGCAGCTCTAGTCGGTGCCCTAGAGGGGTGTACTGTGGACCCTGATGACCCTATTGTGGAATGCTAAAGTATCTGCTGGTGAGCTCCTACTGATTGAGCTCTAGGTGCTCCCTGTGTCCGAATGGGACCCCTAGAAGGAGGCCCCATACTCCAACCCCTTTGTGCATCAAATATCCATGGAGGTCTATATGGTGGGTGAGACTATTGCTGCTACTACTATGGTCTAAAGGATGACTATGTTGAACCCTATCCACCACGAGGAGGAGGTATTGACACCCTCGATTTGTTATCCCGCATTTTTGTATACGGTTCCGGACACGGTCTCTAGCCCTCTTGGGTCTTTCCTAAGTCTCCTAATCTATATAGGCCTTCTCAATGGCCTCATCCAATGTATGTGGATGATGGATCTGCATTGCACCTATAATGTCTAGATTCAGGACCCGGATGAACTTGTGGATCCACACCAGTCATCCTACATGTAATAATATACTAGAGTAGATCCAAAAATCTACTCTCATACTTTGCCACTTGTAAGAGATGTCTATCGAGGTAATGAAACTCATCAATCCTCTACTATATGAACCTCTCGAGATAAATATCTATTGCTGAACCACTCCTCAAAGAGCTCTCGTGTAACTATTTTAAAATCAACATCGAGCTTTTACTCCTCTGTCCTCCACCATACACTTGCTCCATCCCTTAGAATATGGATCACAACACGAGCTTTCATGTTGCTAGAGAAAGGTCGAGCTTAAAGCACCCGCTCAAGCTCACCAACCAGGTGCCTCTGCACTGAAATCCACCTATGTCACGGAATAATGGGCTAGCAGTAGCTTCAAGATATTTCGATATGGTCTGCAGTGGTGGTTTGGTGACCCCTTAGGTCTCTCTCGCATGCTCATCCCTAATCCTAGGGCTCGACACCTATCTCTCGTGTCTTGAATCCTAGTCTCCTTGTCCCCTCCGTAGGAGTGACTTTGCTATGTCGAATGTACTCCTACGGTCCCTCTACATAGGCGACATTAACATCCTAAAGTGTCTCGTAAAATATATGGTAAGATAGCTACCATACCATGATCGGGTGGTGGTAAGTATAGGTTGATGTGAAAATACCCTCATCCTATCTATGCCTCTGCATAGACCAAGATGAGAGTTAGTTCATCTTTCTAAGTTTTTTTCAGTTTCCATGTTTGCTAAAATATATAATTTCTATGCAATGTTTTTTTCTAGATTCAAAATGTGCTAGGTTAAAGTTCATGTCCCAAATCTTCTAGTGTTCCCAAGGGTCCAATATCTTAAACCCACAGCTCTAATACCAAGTGTGATGCCCACTAAAACAACCCACTTGATACCCAAGAACAACCTAGGATTACTCAAAAAAATTATGGGATAATTTTTTTTTATTAAAAGTGTTTGCTACCGTGTTACAAAATGAAAGTTGTCACAAGAAAGGTTTCTAGGCCAAATAAAAATATTAGCTCATGATTTTCCCATTACAAAAATTATTAAATTTACAGGGTCAAAACTAAGGGTTAGAATAGTCATTAAGATTAAGAGGTAAATTTCTCACTCTCCCACCCCCTGACAAGCTTAAGAGATTCAACCTAGTTTTTCTCAAAATTAACGCACTTGAAAACTTCTAAAAACATTCCCATTAGATAGGAAATTTTCTCACCTTTCCATTGATATAAGGAAGTCCTTCTAACTCCCTATAAAAGTCAAGTT
This sequence comes from Taxus wallichiana var. yunnanensis, assembly GCA_018340775.1. Lineage (NCBI taxonomy): Eukaryota > Viridiplantae > Streptophyta > Pinopsida > Cupressales > Taxaceae > Taxus > Taxus wallichiana. The sequence continues at coordinate 185,724,429 of CM031233.1, read as the reverse complement.
ATGGGTCATTGGTCCTTGTAAGGAGGCCAATTTGGGTCGGTGAGCTCGGGAGGTAGTTTGGATTTTTACAATTTTGGAAAAAATAGCAAAATTCACCCGTGCCCCCATGAGCCCACCACGAGACTTTTTGCCCTAAGAGGAAATTTAATTTTGAGGTCCGCAAGGGACACGTGTCCTAATTTCTAGCCAAGGTAGGAAAATGGGACGCTGGAGGAAAAATTGACTTTTTGCCTTATATTTTTGAAAGGGTGAAAGGGTGAAAGGTTTCAAAATTATCCTCTCCTCTGCCGGCATGTAGAGATGCCACGTGTCAATCCAGGTTTCCTAAGCAAGCGGACCAGGGACAAACTTAGAAAATTTGAATTTTACCTAAAACACATTAAAGGTTAAGAATCACCGTGCCTCATTGATGTCCAATGATGCCACGTGTCATTCAACCATTACTTAGGGGCTATAGGTTTGGCAGGAAACTTAATAATTTTACTGAATTTTTTTGAAGCATTACATCGAAAGGATCCACTCCTCTGCCGATGCCTCGTGAAGCCACGTGGCAACATCTAATTGGCTGTGGGCCAGCGGTCCCACTGAGAAAATTAGGAAAATTCCCCAAATTTTAATTTTTCAAGCGCCAAGGTTAAAAGTAATTTCGTGCCTCAATGAAGCCTCATTAAGCCATGTGGCGGCATTGGTTATGGGCTTACAAGAAAGCGGGGAAAACCTAGAAATATTTTTCCCAAACTTAAATTTTTAAACTTAGCTTATTTTCACCAATCAAAAGGTTTGTGGGTCAAAGTGAGCAGCGGGGAACTTTGTGCCTTAAGCGCTTTTAGGAAAAATTGAAAAATAAAATATTTAGCTCAAGTGGGTCCGCCCAAGAATATTTTATTTAAATTTGATAGTTAGATTTTGAAGCCAAGATGAAGTAAAACTTCAGAAGGCCATAACTTTTCGATTAGGAGCTCCATTTTTGGCAAATGAGGAATTTTTGAAAATATCTCAAAATCCTCTTTACACAAGGATCTTAAGATTTAAATTTTGATGAAGTTTGAAGGAACAATTTTAAGAAAATGGCTTTCTATCTCTCAAATGTGAACTATAATGTTCAACTTATAAAATTTGTTCGAATTTTCCCTAATTCCTTCTCAACATGCCGAACAGGCATGGAGAATTTTATTGGAAGATTTTAGGATAGATTACAATGGTGAAGTTGTTTGATTGATTTACATTTCGAAAAATCTCCCAATTTGACAACAACGACTACAAAAGCTGTTTGAGCCTAAATTGAAAGGTTATATGGAAATTCCTTAAGTATTTTTGCTTGCTTGGGATAATTTGATCCCATAAGCTCAATTGGTATTTCAATGTATCTTTTTAATGTTGCAGGGTGACTCTGTGTTTTAAATAAAATTTTGCAAGTATACAGTGAGATAAAGTATGGAATTTATACTTGATCTTAAATAGATCGGGTTTCCTTTACTAAGACTATATATATGAAATTTATTCCAAATCCAATCCAACATATGAAGTTGGTTTTCAACTCAAGTATTCAACAGCCAATGTACAACTCTAATTTCAATATCATGCATTTCAAAAGAATATAGCAGTATAACATTTATTCATGCGTATTTACTTTTCAATTTTCTAACCGTAGCTTTTATACTTTATTTCAAATGCACATTTCCAATGAAAATAATATCACATGATCAAGATGAAACACTTCTATTGATTCAAAGGAATCTCTTACAACTTCTCTCCCATTTATTTTCGTAATATAACATACAAATACACATCTTTCTTTTCTTTCTTTATTCGAATACAAGATATATTCTTCCATAATCACAACATCTTTCATAACTAGAAACAGAGTAGCCTTCCCAACACAAAAATATACAAGATCATCCACTTCAATGTGGGTAAGGTTACAAAAATAGTTTCACAAGGATTATCAAAACTCTGTCTTCCTCCTCAATTACAATGTACAAAATGAAATTCCTTCCACATTTATTCAAAACCAAAAAAATAGAGTATATCTCTTTCAAATTTCAAATTGCAACTTTCATAGCCAATAAAAACATATTTCCATCACCAATAATGTACAAGTTAGACACCAAATTTGTGTCTTACGACCCCCGTGCCCCGCATCTCATTTCGCAACCTAACCTCATCACCTAAACCTTACACAATTATTTATTAATTACCTTATAATTAATAAATCCATATCGCCATACCTGCCACCTCATTTCGCCACCTCATCATGACCTAGTCTTAACCCTAAACTAACCTAATTAAGACCTATAACTTGGTCCACATCCACACCCATGACTAATTACTCCTCACCCGCACCTAAAGCCAACCTCATAATGACTTGACCAAGCCCGTAACTAATCCCTCGGGAGAAAAGGAGGGAAAGCTGGCTATTTTACCAAAAATAGCCCGCTTTGACCTAACCGATACCGGTTCCTACTCGACAGGCCGTCGGTTGCGTAACCGCCATTGGTTCCCTGTAAATGACCACTCCCAACCAAAAACAAAGGGTTGGATTTTCGTGGATCCAAATCAGAAGTCATTGGAAGGATCCAGATTTTTACTTGGATGAACAAAGACAAGTGAAAAACAAACAAGAAGAGTTTGTAGAGAAGGACATCAAACCCAAAAAGCTGCAATTTGAGTAACCAAAGCCTTGTGACACTCATCCACATTCATCGGGAGGGAAGATAGCTCATCTCCGATTGTCGGGTCATCCTACCTAAGTTGAATAACATCCGTCATCACGGTTCTTGGACTGCATCCTCATCAATAATCGTAAGTAATATCTTGTATGTCCTTTTAATAACATTTCTTGAACTTCCGGATCACATCCCACCATCATAAGTCTATTCCTAGATCTACTACCGAGCAACACACTACATCTAACTATCATTCCTCCACCCTTCACGTTACCCCAAGAACACCCCCCATATATTCTCCGAGTCCTTCTCATCACCCCATTACCTAACCCCACCCATTTATCAACCTTATAAAACAACACAACCACCTTACAACTAACCTTCACCAAAAGCCCCTAAAACATTTCCCCTACCGATATCGGTTAAACAACGTTGCATCGGTTAATTATGCATCGAGTCCACCGTGATTCTAAACCAAGACCAGCCCTTTCTCTATTGTTCTAACAAGGTTAAAAAATTGTAATTGGACAATAGCTTATTTGTTAGAATTTTTGTTAATTCATATTAGCAGGGAACTGACCACCTTCAAAAAGGAAGTTTTATATTTCCTGGGCAAGAAGGCGGTTCCCTCATTTATTGTCTAATTAAAATCTGGTGGTCTTGTATTCTTACTTGCGAGTAGTCCTTCCCGGACAAAAAGGAGTTCTTCGCGGATCGATCTGATCTTTCTCTACTGGTACGCACACACCCTCTCGACATTCAAAATGGTATTCCTCTAAAAGCCTAACCCTTATCTGTTTCTCAAAGGAATGAAAGGATAAAAGCAACTCTATTCCCAAAAAGCTGAAACATTCTATGCGAAACAACAAGGTCATCTACTTGGTGAGAAATGGTTTCAATAAGAATAACCTCAACAAGAATTATCGAACTTGTCTTTTTAAAAAAGGAACAAAAACATGGATATCCTCCATTTTATTTATTTTAATTAATCACAATAGAACAAGGGGGAAGGCAATGCTCTCCACCCAACGAAGACATCTAATGATAAGGGAAGCCATGATCTTCATTGGCCCCGAGCCCCAATTGCAATACAATAATAAATGTTTTTCAATGCATGGCAACAATAGACTTCCACAACACAAAGATACATTTCTCATCCAAAACATAGTCCAAAACAAAAGCTGCATTTTATAACCACGAAACAAAACAAAATAAACAAGACAAAACTCAAGCTTCATCATGCAAGCCAAAAGGAGCAAGAAACTATGGGGATGCTACTTATGCCTCCAAAAGAAAAAATGAGTATCACCACCGAGAACAAACTGATAATATATATATATATATATATATATATATATATATATATCATTTCAACTCCGTAGTTGACATGCCCTTATGCCTTCCCCATGTACCTCTTTTCCTCACATTTCCTTATTCCTCCCCAACCTCTTATGGCAATTATACGAGTAAATAAATGCAAGCTATTTATTTGTAAGGTGGAATCAAATCCCAACGCCCTCCACACTTATACCTCCCCAAAACACTTATGCCTCCCATAGAAATACCGCATACTCTTCTTCTACACCATCCCTAGGCCATCTAACCAAACATGCCATACACATGCCAAAACATTCACAACAATAACATATGCACAAATAAGAAGAGAATTTCAAGAGTGAAGCTCTTACCTCTCCATAGTGGAGTTTGTTCTAAGTTCCAAACAATAAGCTTTCTAATGCAAAACTAATGTAGCAAAGTAAGAACAAACCAGATATACTGCGAATAATATGAATTCCAAAAGAAAATAGATCTCCTTCTTTGTTATCAAATAATGAATTACAATGTTTCCTAAATAGGAAAACAACTCCCAACTTGAGTTGCCAAGTAAACTCTAGCTAACTCTGACTAAATCTACTCTAGGTGGCGGAAATTACTATTTTTAGCAGTTTACTAGAACCTGCTATTCTTAGTAAGTTTGCATGCTTATTCCTACGGGCACAGAAATTTCCACGCATCTTCTACATCCCTAAATTAGAGGAATTGCCAACTTTCTAACTCATAATGCAATTAATAGACTAAAATTAACTAATGCTCAAAAATAGGAAAAAACCGAACTATAACTTAAATCTTAATTTTGGCTGAAGATGGCAGATATAGGGCCCGAAAATGTGTCAAAAACTTGCTCCCCAACTACTAGAACTTGTTTCCGCTATATTCGTCTCATTGAAACATGTGGTTTCAAAAAAAAAACGGACTCAAACGGACACTCGGAGCTCAAGTTATGACCTTGTCAAGTTCCTGCTAATTTTGGCGCATCATTCTCCCCTGCTTGAAAAAACGTAGCTCCTGCAAGTTGTCTTCTTCAAACTACTTCCATTTATCCACATCCAACTTTGAATCTCCCACTCTGTGACCCAAGTATTTTCTTCTTGTTCCGGTCCTTTCCAATGTACCAAATATTTGTTGTATTTCCCATTTCGCATGTCCATTGTTTTCTTATCTAGAATCTGATCCACTTCTTCTTTCTTCTTCACTAGAACCTCGCTACCTACAATCTACTACTTCCCAATAACATCTCCTTCTACACCATCCCCATGAAAAGAATACAAATCTGAAACATTAAACTTTGGAGAAATATCAAAATTCCACACAATTCTACCTCATAATCATTATTGTTTATTTTTTTCACGATTTTGCGAGGACCAATCTTTTTATACTTCAGCTTGTTATAGGTTCCTCTTGAAACCTTTCCTTCCACAAATATACCATAACCGACCCACCAATTGTAAATACCTTTCTCCATCTCGTGCACATCTACTATTTCTTTATAATTATCATTACTATTCTGACTTCTTTTGCACTTCTTTACGTAATTGTTGTATATGTTCGTGCAAATGCTTCGCATCATCACCGACTCTTCCATCAACTGGTAGTCGTACCAAATCTAACACCCCATTTGGATTACTCCCATACACAATTGAAAATGGAGACTTTCCCATGGATCTATTTATGGGGCTGTTATATGCAAACTCGGCTTGTGGTAATGCTAAGTCCCATTGTTTGGCTTTTCCCCAATGATGCACCTTAATGAGTTTCCCAAACTCTTGTTTACCACCTCTATTTACCCATCGAGTCGTGCAGATGATAGGCACTATTGAACTGTAGTTGAGTTCCCAAATTTCTTCCATAAAGTCCACTAGAAGTGACTTAAGAACCTTGTGTCCCTATCTACGAAGTAATGGTTTTGGAACACCGTGCAAACGAACAACTTCTCTGAAAAACAAATCTACTACGCCTGTTGCATCACTTGTTTTCTTACAGGAAATAAAATGAACCATCTTAGAAAACATATCAACAACCACAAAAATTGAGTCATTACCTTGTTGTGTTTTTGGTAATCCCAAAACAAAGTCCATACTCAGATTTGTCCACGACCCTTTAGGAACAGGCAATGACATATACAACCTTGTATTCTATGCATGGCCTTTCGAGACTTGGTAAATTCGACATCTCTCCACATATCTTACCACATCTCTTTTCAACTTTGGCCAATAGTATTTTTCTGCTACCAAGGCTATCATCTTATCTTTACCAAAATGCCCAGCCAACCCTCCGCTATGCAACTCTTTCACTATATTCTCTCTCATAGACCCAACTAGAATACATAGTTGGCGTCCCTTGAATAGGTAGCCATCCTATAAAATATACTCATCCAGGACATCTCCTGCATTGTCTGACAATGGACTAATTAGTCTTTCAACAATATCCTTGAAATCAGAATCAAAAGAATACAAACCCTTTATTGCTTCAAAACCTACCACCTCATTTTCCATAGTGGTAAACAAAGTCACACGCCTACTCAATGCATCTCGCAACTTGATTGATTTTTTTCTAATTTATGTTTTAGAGAAAAAGTATATGCCTACAAAAATGATACCCACTTTGCATGCCTAATATTCAACTTCTTTTGGGTATTCACATACTTGAGGGGCTATGTGGTGGTAAATAACACAAACTCCTTAGGCACTAAGTAATGCCTCCAATGCCTTAATGCTTGTACAATTGCATAAAATTCCACATCATAAGTAGAGTAGTTCTTTCTTACCTCATTCAGTTTCTCACTAAAGAAAGCTATTGGCTTTGCTCCTTGACTTAGAACAGCCCCAATAACCACATGTGAGGCGTCACAATCAAACTCAAACACTTTATCAAAATCTGGTAGTGCCAAAATGGGTGTCTCTGTCACCTTATTTTTCAAGAATTGAAAATTATCCTCAGCTGCCTTTGTCCACAAAAATTCCCTTCCTTTTGTGCAATCTGTTATAGGAGCTACAATACTACTAAAATTTTTAATAAATTTTCTATAAAATGTTGCTAGACCATGAAAGCTCCTTACCTCTATTATACTCTGTGGGTAGGCCATTCAATAATTGCCTTTATCTTTTCTGAGTCCATCTGTACCCCATCTGCTGAAATAATAAAGCCCAAGAATACCAAACTCTCTTGCATGAATGTGCACTTCTTCATATTTGCATAGAGTTTCTCTTTCCTTAACACTTCAAATACCAACCTTAGATGCCTCAAATGTTCTTCTTTAGTTTTACTAAAGATCAAGATATCATCAAAATAAACCACAACAAACTTACCATTATACTCCTATAGCACGGTGTTCATCAATCTCATAAAAGTACTAGGTGCATTGGATAACCCGAATGGCATCACCAACCACTCATATAATCCATTACCTGTCTTGAATGTTGTTTTCCACTCATCTCCTTCTCTGATCTCGAATCTGATGATAACCACTTTGAAGATCAATCTTGGTGAAATACTTAGATCTAGTAAGCACATCCATCATATCATCAAGGTGAGGTATTGGGAACCGATACTTGATTGTAATTTTATTGATCTCTCTACTATCCGTGCACATTCTCCATGTTCCATCCTTCTTTGGTGTTAATAAAGCTGGTGTTACACGCGGGCTCATGCTCTCCCTTGACCCCCCTTTTGCACGAGCTCGCCACTTGCCTATTCAACTCTGCATGCAATGTCGGGATCATCCTATAAGCTGTTTGATTTGGGAGTGAAGACCACGGAATCGAATCAATGTAGTGTTGAATATCTCTTTTGGGTGGTAATCCATCTAGTAGCTCATCGGGAATAACGTCTGAAAATTCTTCTATTAATTCGATGTTTCTATTGGTATTTGAGCACTTACAAGTTCATCCTTATTTACAACTAGTGCATAACAAAACCGGTTGCTTTTTCCTCCTTCACAAATTCCTTTCAGAAAGCATATTTTCAGCCTTCCCCTCTTCTTTAAGAGGTAAAAAACTATTTTTGTGCCATCCTTCCGAGAAAGTATAAGTATTCTTTCCCCATCATGAATAACTTTTCTATCAAATTGCCATGGTCTTCTGGCAGCATATGACATGCATCCATAGGGATAACATCACACCAAAGCTCATCCTTATACTGTTCCCAATAGAAAAGATTATTAAACATATCTTATTAAGCAGTAACTTCATTACCCTTCTTAAACCATGCAATACGATAAGGGTTAGGATTCTTCTCACAATCTGACCCAATTTATCGACCATCTCGTTTGAAACCATGTTCTCACAACTACCACCATCAATAATAACATTACATACCTTTCCTCTGAAGTGCATCTTGTTCGAAAATATTTGTATGCAGCCATGCATCCCCCTTGACCTCCTTTCTTGGAGCAAGCATTGTCCTCTTGATCATCGAGTTTCTCCAACATACGGAGGAATTTCTAGGTCTGTTCATCTTCTACTTGCTCGAGTTTCAATACAAGATTTACTCTTGGAGCATCTACTTGCCTTTTTCATGTGTATAAGTATGTGGGCATTCAAAATCTCGATGCCCTTCTTCACCACATCTGTAACAAACAAATGGTCTTCGTTGAGCCTCCCATCATCTATCATGACATATCCTCTACCCCTAGGAAATCCTCTACCTCTTTGTTGATTTTGGAAATCTTGTCTCGTATCCTCTTGCTTTTCCAATCCATGAGATGATTCTCCCCTACCTTGGTTAAAACCAGCTCATTCCCAGAAAGGAAGTTGAGGCCCCCTATTCATTCTAGGTGATCTCCTAAAACTTTGACGATTTTGTTTTCCTCGGCCTTTAAGGCTAATTGATAGGCATCCTCCATGCTTTTAATCCTATGCATACTTATCTCATCTTGAATAGAAAATTTTAATCCATTAACATACCTTGCAGCCATTTGTTCCTCAGTTTCTTCATGCTCTACATGAATGGACAACTTATAGAACTCATCTGTGTATTCTTGCACTATTTGTAAGTTCTGTCTGAGATTCTGAAACCTCCTGTAAAGGGTTTGTGCATAATCCACAGGAGAAATTTATCTTTCAGCTTCTTCTCCATCTTACTCCACGTCCTAATTCTTTCTTTCCCCTTTCTTATTTGCTCTTTGTAGATGATCCCACCATAACATAGCATGACCTTTTAATTTCATGCATGCAAATTTTACCTTCTTTTCTTCTAACATAGCCTTTCACTCAAAAAAAAATTCCCATGTGTTGCCCACTCAAAATTCCCTGCTTTTAAGAAGTTGAAAATTAAAATTTTGAGGTTAAGTGTCTTTTTGTTGTCACGATAATGTGAAAAGTCAAGAAATTGGGAAAATCTCGTTTTTGGGTCATTTTGTGTGTTTTTGGGCTGTCGGACATTTTTGTCCGTATGTCCTGAGTTCATTTGGGCTCTCTATTCCCCCGATCGGCGGTTTACCCAAAGTCTGTTCTTTTCGGCCCGTCAAAACTTTTGTCCCACATGTCCCAAGTTCACCCGGACCGTTGTTCCCTTTTAAATCGACTTGGCCGATTCACATATTCCGCGTACTTTCATCCCGCATGTCCCAAAAGCATTTGTGCGTCTTTTCCCCGCATCTCCCGAATCGGCCGAACCGTACTTCGCACTTTCGCATCTCGCGTGTCCCAAATGAACCAAGTGCCATTCGTGCTAATTTTTCCCGCTCTACCCAAATATATTGCTTTTTAATTTGGTAGATATGTATTTAATGTGCATTTATTACCTTTATCTCTCTAAACGGCTATATAATGAACTACCCCCTATGCGTTTTTACACCGCTTTCATGCTTTATCTATTGCTCGAACCATTACAACCAAAATTTCTGCGCGGCGTATCCATTTCCTTGCGATTCCATCCTAAGTCTATCTTGCAGCTTTGCTCTCTCCGAGTTACTATCAACATGAAGATCAAATTCGTAGGCGGGAACAAGTTTCACCACTTGAGTGCCGTTACCGATATCGGGGATAGTGAAGTTCGCCACCTTGATTTTGGGGATTTTTGGGCAAGGATGACATATGTAAACCCTTCAGCTATATGGCACGAGATAATTCATGATGGTGGCTTGGTGTTCGCGGTGGCTTCCCAATTTCGGTACAATGCGAGACAATGTACTCGCTTGGAGCTCATTTCAGATCCCGACTCAAGTGAACTAATGAATGCACATGGAGAACTCATTGCCAAGTTAGATGCCACCACCATTAGCACCGCCCTAAGGATTCAGAAATGGACAATGCTATAGTTATCTCGGAGAGAATCAAGCACTGAGGCCCTTTTCGATCAAGATAGTGATAACTCTAAGGCACGGGTGGCGAAGTCTCGGCTAAAAACCTAAGAAGGGGGCATCTCATCTATCCAAGACTCTTTTCCATGCATATTTCAATGAAGAATTGTCAGATTTCGTAATCCGGTGGCTCGGGTCATGGGTTTACCCTCTATAAATGAGTTCCATTTACGGATGTGCCCACTTATCAATATCGTGTGCGGGAACTCGAGAATATCATATGGGCCAAGATCATTAGTATGAATCTAGCAGAGCAACTGTCAAATTTGCAACAAACTAAGAAATTTTATATGACTTCATACACGATGTATACTCCGACGGCAACATCGAGGTAATGGTTTGGTTTCTCATATATCGATGCTCACAAGAGGATGAACCCGTGTATGCCTACGCCCATAGTTCACCACAGAAACCAGCAATCGTAATTTCCGAAGGGTGAATGATGCTTTCACCATGTACATGGTCAAAGCTACTAGAAAGCGACACCCCAAGGAGATTTTCTGGTGAAGCTATGAACGATATCGCACAACAAAGTGCCTACTTTATTCAATTGAGAAAATTTTCCTATATCGGGCTTGCCATAAACTATGAAAGCACTCCCCTCAAGCTTCCTATGTTCTGCCACAATGACAAAATGGCCTTGGTAGAAGTATGTAAGCAATTGGACAAATTGCATAGAACTGCGGGGATAAGAAAATTCTTGGATTGCATTTTCCCATCTCTTTGGGAAACTACACCTGCAAAACAACCCTGGACGCACAAAATATAGAAAGAGCCCTAGCTCCCATTATGGTCCACTTCTTCAAGCGAAGAACTTGTTTTGACTTGAAGAAGTTTATTAAGCAGAACATCAAGATCACCTATCCGAGCCGGGTTTTATCTCTGATTGATTGGGAACTCAACTTGTACAAGTTCCTAAATGGCTTCAAGATGATAATTCGACTGTACTCATATGAGTATGACAATGTGGTCAAACACACTCCCTTGGAGGACTTGGATTGGTTCAAGAAGGAGAAGGATAATTTGGTTGAAATCCTGGCTCCAGTCTTAGTCAGGACCAAGATCTGGTTTGATAGAAAAGTGCAGTGAGCTTAGAAGGCACTTAGGGGAATCCTCCTACAAGTATGCTTCAACACCGAGGAGCGAATCATCGACACCCGGATCGAAGCACTGTGCGAGCAAACCCTCTGCCTCGTCAACTCAAGGACCTGCAGTCTCTACTCCTTCCTCATCCACCAGGTGTATCAGAAGAAATTCAAAGAAGTTAAGAAGGAGCACTTGGAAAAATACCCTACGAGGAAGAATGAAAAATTGCCTTGGGACCAAAGAACATTATTGTTCTCGGTGAAAGTGAAGAGAGTGAAGTGCTAGCTCCTCTGCAAGCACACACTTGAAGTTCCAATGGATAAGGATAAAGAAGTCAGAGCATCTTGAACTTCCAAGCGGTGTTGACTCCTCCGCACTGAGGAGCCCCATGCACTCCACTCATATCTCAACTTGAGGTAACATGAAAGAGACAAACCTTGGGTGCCATGAGTTCTCTTTCTCTTGGTCCTCTTGCCCCACACGCTTCTTTCTTCTCCTCTTTCACATGGGTGCAACCTCTTGTCAATTGTAGGAAGAGAAAGTCTTCCTCCAGAGATCTCGGGACCAAATTTTGATGTTGTGGCAGCCTTGTTAGGCACTACTCCTCCTTCTCACGCTAAAAATCAAGAACTACCTCCGAGGATAGTGTCTAACGCTCGGGAGCCAGCAATTCCTAGAGATAGACAATCCTAAGGTAGACAAGCCGAACAAGATTTGAAAGCGTCGATCTTGAGCTCTTAAGAATTCCCATGGGAGAATCTACCCCCGAAGGCAAGATCCACAATCTTGGGAAGAAAGTCAGTCAGATTCATTGGGAGGGTAGAGAAAGGGCAGCAAACCATAGAACAGTTAGAAGAACAAGCTCAGATTCTTACAAGTTTCATCAAATCTATTTTGTCCAAGGACAAAGTTTTGGACCCTAACCCATTGACTACTCTTCCACCACCTGTAATTTTGAGCCAAGATGAAGTACAGAGTATCAAAGATATGCACAAGTATTCCATCTATGGCACAACTATGGAGGCCATGGTGGATGATATGCTTCTTTGCAAGATTGAACGTCATTGATGAAGCTTTCAAAATCCACAGGAAGGTGAACAACTTGCAACAGAAGCTCTCCTCCACTATTGGGAGCATTGATAAAGAACTTAAACTTTGGAGCAGTTGCATAGTAGACCTCCACCTCATGGGACAAACAGATGAAAACATTTTATTGGCAAGCAAGGTCTTTGAAGATATAAAGGATAATTTGTCAAAGTCTTGGGTCTACAGCATGGAATGGAAGATCAAGGTCCTGGAGGAGGCTTTGGGAGGATTAAGGAATAGCTGGCAGAAGGGTGAGGCCTTCAAAACACTAGTTATATCTTCCTTTAAAGATATACGTTTCCATCTTCATGATGAGACTTCTGGTGTGCATCTCACTTTACAAGAAATCAAAGCTCAATTCGTGAGATTTTGTCAAAGGGGATTTATTCAAGGAAAGCTCCATTTCAAGGAAAAAATGAAGGAAATCTGTTCTCTTCAATCTGCCATCAAAGAAGCCAATAAAGATTATCATACTCATGTCGAGTTCAACAAGGAAATGGATAAGTGCCTCGGATTTTGGACTCAGTGGAGAGACACTGGCCGAGGCGTTGAAGAGATTCGACAACGGATCCTTAAATCAGTGGGTCCCTCTCAATCTTGAACGCTTGTCTTCTTCTCCTGATTCTTCTCCTTCTTCTTTTCTTCATCATGAATTTATTGTATTTAGTTGGGGTATTGCGATTTGCAGCCCTTTAACTAATCATTAGTTAAAAGAAGTAGTTACTGGGAGTAACTAATTTGTAAATAAAATGGCCTCTCTCGCCATTTTGAAAAAAGGAAGAACTTGGCTTATTTCTGAAAGTGTAAATAAATCTTAAAGAATTCAATACAGAAGGATTTTTCATTCTTTGTCTATCTAGTTTCCTTTATTCCTAAGCTATTCATTTAATCTTGTTAGATCATTTGTCTATATTATCTTTGAGAAGCTTTGTAATCTTGTAGATGTTATTTACTGAGAACTTTGTGTCTTTTCAAATTTCATCTTATTAATGTGATACAAATGATCTTATTCCAATTATTGTACCTCGCATGCATAAGGAATTACTCTGTTATCTATAATTACGAATGGTGCCTTTCTACTTTTTCTCACATTTTCATTCCTCATTCCTTTTGTGATTGATGATCCTTAGAAAAAACACTTTAATAATATCCAAGTTTTGTAGAAAATCATGCTTTGTATATGTGCAAATAAGTTCGTTTCGAATAAGGGAACCTCTCCCATTAAAGAGGAGGGACTTCTTGTCCTGTTTGTTGCTCTTCTTGAAGTCCTTTTTGACGACCAACAGTTTTTGGTGACTCCCCTTGGGGAATCATATTCCAGTTCTATAATCATTTATTGATCATCTTTTGATCTGGTGACTCCACGTTTTACTCGAGGGAGAAGGGCCCTTGGTATTGAAGATTCTCAGTTTCAACTTTTGGAACAGCAGGTTTTCCTCTCCCTTCAACAAGGAGAAATAGAAAGGCTCGTTCAACAAGCACTCCACCTATCCAAGATAGAATCCCTACGGGTGGTATTCCTTCAGAGAAAATCAGTCCTAATCTTTGAGCTTTGATTCTTGCTGGTGTTTCAGTTCCTCTTCAAGCCATTTTTCCAAGAATGGCGGTACCATTGCCTTGGGGCCATCGTGTTGGGCCTCTTGCCCTTCCTCAGCCTTTGCATGAGTTACCCGTGAGGTAACTTGAGAAGAACTTTCCTAAATTCAAAGGTGATGGTAAAGTACATCCTGATGAACACATCACAGCCTTCATAGTTGCATGCGGAGTTCTGGGAGTTGAACATGAAGATGTCTCCATAAGAATTTTTGTTGAGACTTTACAAGATAATGATGCTGATTGGTTCTATCACCTTCTGCTTTTGAGCTATCACTATTTGGAACACAATGAGTACTAGGTTTGAAAACCGTTTCAAACCAGCGGAAGACGTGCATGCTTTGCTAGCCAAAATTTCTCAAATAAAGAAGGAATCACAAGATCCCATGAGAGAATTTGTGGCTGGATTCAACGAGTTGATTAACAAAATTCCACCAAATACTCAACACTGTAGATCAAATTCAAAAATGCTTCTTCCTAAATTCCCAATTGTTAGAAGTTAGTTGTGCCTTTGAGAAGGGCTAATCTCATGCAACATTGGCCAAGGATCAAACTCCTACTGTTAGTGTTGAAGATGATTTAATCATGTCGGGAAGTTGAGGAGAGACCCTTCTAAATTTAAGTCCGATTCTTCCTCCTCTTCCACTCCTGGACCTAATACTGATCCATTGGTACAAAAACTTGCAAATGATCTCATCGCCATTAAGAAACAATTGGCTCAGCATACTCCCTATGCAGACGTTCCAAGGAGGAATTTTCAGCCCATAAATCATTTGCCTACTTCTCAAACAAGGCTAGTGCACTAAGGACCTCCTATTAAAGTTCCTGTTAATGCAACTTGCGAAGTTGAGGAACTAGAGGATGAGGAGGTTAATGAAGATTGTGAGGAATTTGTTGAAGAGGTTGATGATGAAACAGATGAACTTGAGGGATCTCGAGTTAATTTCTTCACCACTGAAGGCATTGATGAAGGGGATGATTATGACGAAGTAGTAGCAGACATGAATAGCGAATCATACGCTATCATGACTCGAGAGAAGACAAATCAGAGGGAGAAAGTGATGCATCCCACCAAGAAATCTAAGGAGCAGCCGATAACTATCCTTGTAATTACGTAAAGAGGATCTCAGATCCCATTTCATCTACACCAAAGGTGAGTCTGTCAATTCTACTACTAAAGTTACTTCTTTTTCCCCTAAAATTGATAAAACTAGGATCTCAAGTGATGATAACCCATCCACTTACGGGTCTTTCGATATTATTTATCACTTAAAAAAGACTAAGGTTCAAATCTCGGAAAGGCTGAATATTATCAAACTCATCCCAAGGATTTTGCTAAAATGATTCACTTTGTCAATTCCCATTCTAAAACTACCTCTAAAGGCCTTTTACACACTCCTTCTGCACCATAGCCTAATCTAGTAGCTTTGTCACCTCACCCAATGACAAAATCAAACCATTTTATGTAACACTCCTTATAGCTGGCCATAGGCTCAGTAATTGCGTCATAGACTCAGGAGCATCAGACAATGTAATGCCTGCCAAAGTAGCTCACGCCTTAGGCTTGACTCTCACATGCACTTATGGATCTTGTTATTCCATGGAGAGTAAGGAAGTGCCCTTGGTCGGAAGAATTAAGGACGCACAAGTGGCTTTTGCTACTTTTCCTGAGAAGAAAGTTTTGGCTACTATCTTAGTAGCAGATATTCCTCCTTCATACGGGATGTTGCTAATCAGGAACTTCTGTAAGGATGTGGGTGGAGAAATTCAAATGGATTGGTCACATGCCCTCATACCTATTAATGGGAAAATGAAGAAGCTTCCTACGAGAAGCAGTCTGAGTATATTGTACAAAAAATTGATGATCCCAAAGCACAAATACTCTATGAGGATATGGGGCATGGCAACTACATGATTATGTCTCCAAAAGAAATCCAACTCTCCAAAGTCTCACCTAAAGATCATAATTATGTTTGGATATTAGAGTTTGATGGAAGTTATTCTTGATTAGTTCTAGAGCTGGTGTCATGTTGGTGTCACTCAAGGAAGCATTCATCCTTTCTCATTCAAGTTGCGATTTGAAAATACCAATAATACAAGAAAGTATGAAGCTCTCATTCTTGGACTCTGTGTGGCAAAAGAACAAAGTGTGTGAAGAATCTTCTAGCTTGTGGGGATGTGGAATTGATTGTCAAGCAAGTTAGAAACCTCTTCCGGGTAAAGAATGGAAGGTTGAAACATTACAAGAATCAGGTTTAGGACTCCATTGAATTTCTTGATGCCTTCTCCATCGAAGTAGTGCTTAGGGAGAAGAATACAGTGGCTGATTCTCTAGCGAGTCTCATGGTCATTGCTATTCCTCATCCCGACTTTTCTCAAGATAATTTCACCATTGAAATGATTCATAGACCCAATGTACACGATAATACAAGTAACTAGAAAGTTTTCAATAATGATCAACACTTGCTTTCTTTCTTAGAACTCAAGGATAATTTTTGAACAGATTGTAATTTGAAGGAAGTGATAAGTTTCTCGTGAAAGTGTGCCCTTTAACAAATAAGCCACCCAAGAAGAAGAAGCGGATCAGGATTGATGTATTAAACTCAAAGGAAAAAAAAGACACCAAAAGGATTGGTGATTTTAGAAAAACAGTTTGACAAAACACGACTGGTATGTAAATTTTAGAGCTTCTACTTGGACCCCAAGAATCAGCCGAATATGACAAAATCAATATTGGGAGTTCTACTGATCCTAAACTCGTGAACATTGGAAAATGTTGCACCTCAGAAGAAAAGAAGAAGGTAATGAGTCTTTTGAAAAAGTATAAGGATGTTCTTGCTTATTCCTATGAAGATTTAAAAGCTTTCCAACCAAAGGAGATGCAACATTTTATCCCTCTCAAACCTGGGATTAAGCCTTTTAAACAGAAGCAGAGGCAATATAATCCTAAAATAGCTGACACCATTTTTCAAGAAATACAGAAGTTATTGAAAGCCAAAATCATTTTTCCTATCCATCATTCAACATGGATTGCCAATATTGTGCCCGTTAGAAAGAAAAATGGTGAGATTCGTATCTGTGTTGACTTCAGGAATCTAAATCAAGCTTCCTTGAAAGATAATTATCCCTTACCTATGATGGATCAGGTCTTGCAAGCAGTAACGGGATCCGAAATGTTGTCTATGCTTGATGGATTCTCAGGATATAACCAGGTAGAAGTTAATACCACAGACCAACACAAAACGACTTTCACTACCCCTTGGGGTACCTTTGCTTACAAAAGGATGCCTTTTGGGCTCATCAATGCCGGTGCCACTTTTCAGAGGGCTATGGATTTGGCCTTTGGAAGTTTGAAAGGAAAGTGTATCATCGTATACCTTGATGACTTGACTGTATTTTCTAAAACAAGGGCGGATCATTTCCAACATCTAGAGACAGTTCTGCTAAGATGTAGAGAACATGGGATCTCTTTGAATCCTAAGAAATCTATTTTTTGTGTCATGGAGGGGAAATTATTGGGGCACGTTCTCTCCAAAGATGGTATAAAAATCGATCCTGAGCGAGTTCAATCTATTCAACAAATTTCGTCTTCCAACTACCAAAAAGGAGTGCACTCTTTCTTTGGTAAGATCAACTTTTTGAGAAGGTTCATCCCTGATTTTGTAGAGCTAACTTTGAATATCTCCCAAATGATGAAAGGAAAACAAACGTTTGGTTGGTCTCCTAAAGGGAAAGAATCCTTTGAAGGTATTAAAAGGGCCATTGCTAAAACTCTGTTTTAGCATGTCTAGATTTTAGCAAAGATTTCATTATCTATTGTTATGCCATGGATAACACCTTGGCTGCTATTTTGACTCAGGAAGATTCTAATGAGCATGAACTCCCAATTGCATTTATGAGCTATATTCTAAAAAATCATGAGTTAAAATACACCATAATGGAAAAACATGCTTTTGTAGTGGTTAAAGCTGTCAAGCAGTTTCGTTTTTACATTCTTAACTCTCACTCCACGGTGTTGGTACCGGATACAACTATTAAGTCAATTCTCACACAGTAGGAATTTGGATCCAAGAGAGGGAACTGGGTGGCCAAGGTTCAAGAATATGATATTGACATCAAACCAACCAAGCTCGTCTCGTGGAAAATGTCTGTGTGAACTCATCAGCTGAAGGAGCTAGACATGAGTTACTTTGGAGGATAAAGTTGGTCTTCCTACCGTTCGCTTCTTAGCTCGGTTGATGAATGGTATGCTAATATCGATCACTTTCTCACTTATGGAGAATGCTCCTCTCATTTGACTCGCCAAAGAGAAGAGAGCCATTAAACTAAGGTCAACCCAATATGTGTTGGGGAAAATGCCTTGTTTAAACGTGGGTTAGATGGAAGGTTTTGAAATGTGTGGACAAGGAGCAGCGAAGAAGCTACTCTCGCCTTTTCATGATCGTGCATGTGGAGGGCATTACTCATCACTGTCACTACTCATAAAATACTTCGTAGAGGATATTACTAGCCTACCTTGTTCAAGGATGCATCAAAATGGGTTGATAAATGTGAGGCTTGTTAGACTTTCGTGGGTAGACCCAAATTGGCATCCTTACCCCTTAAACCCATTGTGATCGAAGAACCTTTTCAAAGAATGGGGTTTAGATTTCATTGGAACACTTAATCCCTCTTCTAGTGCTGGTCATACCCACGTATTAACCACCATGATTATTTCACCAAATGGGTAGAAGCCATCCCAGGAAAGAGTACTACTTCATAAGTAGTATGCGTTTTATCAAAGAAAACATCTTGATAAGGTATGGTGTGCTAAACAAGATCATGACAGATAATGCTTAAAACTTTTCTTCAACTCGAGATGATGGATTTTTTCTATGGATATGGCATCTCCTTAGCTCACTCCTCAGATTACTATCCTCAGGGAAATGGACAAGCAGAATCAACAAATAAAAATCTGGTGGCCATAATAAGGAAATTAGTCAATGAATCCCAACGGAACTGGCACAAGAAACTCTATGATGCTCTTTGGGCAGATAGGATCACACCTAAGAGAGCCATTGGGATGTCTCCTTTTCAGGTAGTATATGGAGTGGAGGCCCAATTTCCAGTTACAGTGGAGCTTCCAGCTCTGCATTTAATGAAGGCCATTGAAGATACCAGTTTCAATGATTCTTTGGATAAGAGAATCATGTATCTTCACAAATTGAATGAGGACAGATTGGAAGTTGCTGATAGGATATCTGCTCACCAACAGAAAGTAAAAGTCTTATTTGATAAGAAAGCTAGGTTCAGGGATTTCAAAATTGGAGACACTGTTTTGTTGTGGGATAAAAGGCATGAACCTCGTGGCAGCCATGGCAAGTTTGATTCCCTTTGGCTCGGACCTTTCAAGATCAGACACTTCACTGGTAAGAATTCTTTTTACCTTGATTATATGGATGGTTCTTCTCTCCCACTTCCTTATAGTGGGCAGTACCTGAAACTGTTTAAGTCGTAGGTGATTAGGGAGTCCTGTGTATATTCTGTATAGTGTGTGTCCTCCTTTCCTTCCCTTGTTTTTGTGTGTTGTTTGTGGTGTTGTCTTCTGTATTGGTTTGCTTTTTGACTCCGTGGCCCAATGGATAAGGTACTGGTCTACTTCCCCGAGTTTTTCTAAATTCTTGCCTTGTCTCATTCTTTGAATTTATGCCAAGTCATCCTCAGAAGGAGCCAGCTGTTGTCCACTCAAAATTCCCCTGCTTTTAAGAAGTTGAAAATTAAAATTTTGAGGTTAAGTGTCTTTTCTGTTGTCCTGATAATGTGAAAAGTCAAGAAATTGGGAAAATCTACGTTTTTTGGGTCATTTTGTGTGTTTTTCGGGCTTGTCGGACATTTTTGTCCTATGTGTCCCAAGTTCATTTGGGCTCTCTGTTCCCCGATCAGCTGGTTTACCCGAAGTCTGTTCTTTTCGGGCCCGTCGGAACTTTTTGTCCCACATGTCCCAAGTTTTCCTGGACCCGTTGTTCCCTTTTCATCCGACTCGGCCGATTCGCGTATTCCGCGTACTTTCATCCCGCATGTCCCAAAAGCATTTGTGCATCTTTTCCCCACATCGCCGAATCGGCCGAACCGCGTACTTCGTGCTTTCGCGTCCCACATGTCCCAAATGAACCAAGTGCTATTCGTGCTAATTTTTCCCGCTCTACCCGAATATCTTACTTTTCAATTTGGTAGATATGTATTTAATGCACATTTATTGCCTTTCTCTCTCCTAAATGGCTATATAATGAACTACCCCTATGTGTTTTTGCACACACGCTTTAATGCTATTATATTGCTCGAACCCTGCACTGTAACCAAAATTTCTGCGCAAGATATCCATTTCCCTTGCGATTCTATCCCAAGTCTAGCTTGCGCAGTTTTCTCTCCGTGTTACTATCAACATGAAGATCAAATTGTAGGGGAAGGAAGAAGTTTCACCACTCGAGTCTGCCATTCCGATATCGGGGATAGTGAAGTTCGCTACCTTGATTTTGGGGTTTTTTGGGCAAGGATGACAGATGTAAACCCTTCACTATGGGAAGATGATTCATGATAGTGGCTTGGCGTTCACCGATGGCTTCCTAATTTCGAGTACAATGTGCAGACACGACCGTACTTGCTTCCGGAGCTCATTTCGGTCCCGAATCAAGCGAACTAACGAACATGCATGGAGAACTCATCGCAAGTTAGATGCCACCACCATTAGCACTACCCTAAGGATTCCAGATGGAAAATGCTATAGTTATCTCGAGAGAATCAAGCACGAGAGCCCTTTTCGATCAAGACAACGATAACTATAAGGTGTGGGTGGTGAAGTCTCGGCTAAAAACCCCTAAGAAGGGGGCATCTCGTCTGTCCAAGACTCTTTTCCATGTAGATTTCAATGAAGAATTGTCAGATTTTATAATCCTTCCGGCTCGGGTCATGGGTTTACCTCTACAAATGAGTTCCATTTCTGGATGTGCCCACTTATCAATATGGTGTGTGAAAGAACTCGTAATATAAATGGGCAGAGATCATTAGTATGACTCTAGCAGAGCAACTATCAAATGTGCAACAAACTAAGAAATTTTATATGACTTCATACCTAATGTATACTCTTGCAAAGATCGAGGCAATGGTTTGGTTTCTCATATTTTGATTCTCACAAGGATGACCCCGTGTATGCCTATTGTCCCTGAGTTCACCACGAAACCAAGAATCGTAATTTTCGAAGGGTGAATGATGCTTTCACCATGTACATGGTCAGGCACTAGAGAGTGACACCACAAGGATATTTTCTGATGAAGCTATGAATCTGATATCGCACTACGGTGCCTACTTTATTCAATTCAGAAAATTTTCCTATATCAGGCTTGCCGGCTATGAAAGCACTCCCCTCAAGCTTCCTATGTTCTGCAATGACAAAATGGCCTTGATAGAAGTATGCAGGCAATTGGAAAAATTTCATAGAACCTACAGGGATAAGAAAATTACTGGATTGCATTTCCCCATCTCTTTGGGAAACTACACCTGCAAAACAACCCTGGATGCACAAAATATAGAAAGAGCCCTAGCTCCCATTACGGTCCACTTCTTCAAGCCAAGAACTTGTTTTGACTTGAAGAAGTTTATTGAGCAGAACATCAAGATCACCTATCATCATAGGGCAGACACAGAGGACTATTGGGCTGACTGTGCTGATGATTTTGAAGCAAGAAGGAGGCATTACGACAGGTTTTCTCTACAATTGATTCAGGAACTCAATTTGTACCAAGTTCCTGAAGGGCTTCAAGATGATAATTCTGAAATTTGTACTCATATGAGTATGACAATGTGGTCAAACACACTCCCTTGGAGGACTTGGATTGGTTCAAGAAGGAGAAGGATGATTTGGTTGAAATCCTGGCTCCAGTCTTAGTCAAGACCAAGATCTGGTTTGATAGAAAAGTCCGTGAGCTTAGGAGGCACTCAGGGGAATCCTCCTCCAAGGATGCTTCAACACCAAGGAGGGAAGCATCGACACCAGATCAGAAGCACCTGTGTAAACCCCTCCTGCCTCATCAACTCAAGGACCTGTAATCTCTACTCCTTCCTCATCCACCCAGGTGTATCAGAAGAAATTCAAAGAAGTTAAGAAGGAGCCTGTGGAAAAAGACCCCCTGAGGAAGCATGCAGAATTTCCTTCAGAACAGAGAACATTATTGTTCTCAGTGAAAGTGAAGAGAGTGAAGTGCCAGCTCCTGCAAGCACCCCTGAAGTTCCAATGGATAAGGATAAAGAAGTCCAGAGCACTGAACTTCCAAGCACTGTTGACTCCTCTGCACTAGGAGCCCCAAGCACTCCACTCATATCTCAACTCGAGGCAACAACAATACAAACCTTGGGTGCCATGAGTTCTCTGTCTCTTGGTCCTCTTGCCCCACCTGCTTCTTCCTCCTCCTCTTTTGCATGGGTGCAACCTCTTGTTAATTGTAGGAAGAGAAAGTCTTCCTCCCGGAGCTCAGGACCAAATTTTGATGCTGTGGCAGCCTTGTTAGGCACTACTCCTCCTTCTCATGCCAAAAATCCAGTAACTACTCTCCAGATAGTGTCTAACGCTCAGGCCAGCAATTCCTAGAGATAGCTAAGCCTAAGGTAGACAAGCCAGAACAAGATTTACAAGCGTCTAATCTTGAGCTCTTAGAATTCCCATGGGAGAATCTACCCCGAAGGTGAGATCCACAATCTTCAGAAACAATCACCGAGTCATTGGGAGGGTAGAGAAAGCGCAGCAAACCATAGAACGATTAGAAGAACAAGCTCGATTCTTACAAGTTTCATCATTTGATCTCTTTTGTCCAAGGACAAAGTTTTGGACCCTACCCCATTGACTACTCTTCCACCACCTGTAATTTTGAGACAAGATGAAGTATAAAGTATCAAAGATATGCACAAGTATTCCATCTATGGCAGAGCTATGGAGGCCATGGTGGATGATATGCTTGTTGCAGGATTGAACTTCATTGATGAAGCTTTCAAACTCCACGGGAAGGTGAACAACTTGCAACAGAAGCTCTCCTCCACTATTGGGAGCATTGATAAAGAACTTAAACTTTGGAGTAGTTGCATAGTAGACCTCCGCTCATGGGACAAACAGATGAAAACATTTTATTGGCAAGCAAGGTCTTTGAAGATACAAAGGATAATTTGTCAAAGTCCTGGGTCTACAGCGTGGAATGGAAGATCAAGGTCCTGGAGGAGGCTTTGGGAGAATTAAGGAATAGCTGGCAGAAGGGTGAGGCCTTCAAAACACTAGTTATATCTACCTTTAAAGATATACATTGCCATCTTCATGATGAGACTTCTGGTGTGCCTCTCACTTTATAAGAAATCAAAGCTCAATTCATAGCTTTTGTCAAAGGGGATCTATTTAAGGAAAGCTCCATTTCCAAAGAAAAAATGAAGGAGATCTGTTCTCTTCAATCTGCCATAGAAGAAGCCAATAAATATTATCATACTCATGTCGAGTTCGATAAGGAAATGGAGAAGTGCCTCAGATTTTGGACTCAATCTACCGCCAACACATCAGTCCCACATGGCAGAGACATAGCCGAGGCGTTGAAGAGATTCAGACAACGGATCCTTAAATCAGTGGGTCCCTCCCAATCTTGAACGCTTGTCTTCTTCTCCTGATTCTTCTCCTTCTTCTTTTCTTCATCATGAATTTATTGTATTTAGTTAGGGTATTGCGATTTGCAGCCCTTTAACTAATCATTAGTTAAAAGAAGTAGTTATCGGGAGTAACTAATTTGTAAACTATATAATGGCCTCTCCTCGCCATTTTGAAAAAAGGAAGAACTTGGCTTATTTCTGAAAGTGTAAATAAATCTTAAAGAAATCAATACAGAAGGATTTTTCATTCTTTGTCTATCTGGTTTCCTTTATTCCTAAGCTATTCATTTAATCTTGTTAGATCATTTGTCTGTATTATGCTGAGAAGCTTTGTATTCTTGTAGATGTTATTTACAGAACTTTGTGTCTTTTCAAATTTCATCTTATTAATGTGATAGAAATGATCTTATTCCAATTAGCTATATCCTCGCATGCATAAGGAATTACTCGTTATCTATAATTCGAATGGTGCCTTTCTCGCTTTCGCTCTCGCATTTTCATTCCTCAGTCCTTTTGTGATCGATGATCCTTATAAAAACACTTTAATAATATCCAAGTTTCACCGAAAATCATGCTTTTATATGTGTAAATAAGTTCATTTCTGAATAAGGGAACCTCTCCCATTAAAGAGGAGGGACTTCTTGTCCCTGACTGTTGCTCTTCTTGAAGTCCTTTTTGACCAACACCATGCTAGTCAAACAACCAATCTATTAGCTCCTCTGGTTTTAGACTACCACCATACTTTGAAACATCAACTCTTATCCCATCATTCTTTCCTTCTAATGCTCAAAGCATCCTTTCTTCAAAATCTAATGGTGGTGCTTGTGTTTCCTCCTCTTCACAAACTTCTTCTTCATCTGTGTCATCTCCACCTTGATTTCCTCTCTGGGTTATCATTGCAGCAAGCACAACAACCTATCTCTGTAGATCTTGCATATTTCTATTCACCAAGGCAATCCGCCTCCTCTTCCTCTTCCTCTTCCGCCATTAAAAAAAAAAAAAAACTTGAACTAGCTCGATACTAGATAATGTAGCCAAGTAAGAACAAACTAGATATCTTTGCGAATAATATGAACTCCAAAAGAAAATAGATCTCCTTATTTTTTATCAAATAATGAATTACAATGTTTCCTAAATAGGAAAACAACTCCCAACTCGATTTGCCAAGTAAACTCTAGCTAACTCGACTAAATCTACTCTAGGTGGCGGAAATTACTATTTTTAGCAGTTTACTAGAACCTGCTATTCTTAGTAAGTTCGCATGCTTATTCCTACGGCACAAATAAATTGCCACGCATCTTCTACATCCCTAAATTAGAGGAATTTCCAACTTTCTAACTCATAATGCAATTAATAGACTAAAATTAACTAATTCTCAAAAATAGGAAAAAATGAACTATAACTTAAATCCTAATTTTCAGCCCGAAGATGGCGGATTTAGGTCCCAAAAACATGTCGGAAACTTGCCCCAACTAGTAGGCGGGGTTGCTGCTATGTTCATCTCATCGAAAAACGTGGTTTCAAAAAACGGACTCAAACGGACACCCGAAGATCAAGTTATGACCTTGTCAAGTTCCCGCTAATTTCGCGCATCAAAAATAGAATAGTGTCAACGAAACATAGGCCTCGTAAAAATCCTAAAACTTACTCCAAAGCAAGGGCTCCAAACAGAAAAATAATTTGGCCGCAAAATAATTATGCAAAAGTGAAGCAACCAAAAGAGTGTAACCCCAAAACAATAAAATGAATTCGAATGTGTAGAAGGGGGAAGAGAGGAGGATGAGGTGGATCTTTGTAGGATGCCACATCACACATCCTCAACTCCAACTCACAAGTCAAATTCAATCTCCAAGACATAATAAATAAGTAGGTGAATAACATGACATTTTACTTACACACTCAAATGAAGCCCATAAACCAAAGGACTAAAATTGATTTCAAGTAAGAAGTGCAACTAAAACATTCAGTAGACTTACAAAAATGCACAATGAAGGCTAGATTTAAACTATCCAACCATAGGTAAGGTTGATATTCAAATTTAAGAGGTATGGGACAAGTTTAACTTGTCCGACAAGCCCCAAAATCAGTCTTCAAGGAAAATTTCAAATTCCAAAGAAGATGAAGTGTTTCATACACCAAATTTTAGTTACATATCTCTTACACATCACTTACACATTTCCTACAAATATCTTACAACATTTAATACAAGATTCAACCACTATAATAATTACTTTCTTATGCCCCAATTTGATTAATTGGTTTAAAAATATGATTACTCACATTATATACCACAATTTATTTAAATAAAAGGGATAAACATATCACTTAATAAACACATACAACACCAATAAAAAGAACCAAATAAATAAATACACATAACCCTTGGTCACATTTAAAGGTAATCCCCGTGGGAATCCCTAACATAATCAAACACACAAACAAATACACGTTTTCATGGTGACCTTGTTGAATTCATCTAGAATTCCAATGTGGTTGGTCTCCAATCCCCGATGTTTGTTGTGATATTTTAAACCTACAAAATAAAAATACCTCCTTTGGCCTCATGGCCATATTAGAACATCCAAATGAATATAAATATAATTTTCAAGATCATCGACATATATGTGAATCTCAAAAAACATCAAGACAAACAACAGTATCACTCACAATTTCATCCACAACTATATCATTACCAAATTTAATTCAATTCTCATTTTCTAGGTCTACTCAAAATATCCAAATATCACAAGTTCGAACAACATCTATAATGTAACCATGTCAAACAATATATCAACATCAATATCTAAAATGTCTCTAATAATCATCATGCACCATATATGAATCAAAGTCCACAATAAACCATGATCTAACATCTAACATCATGCTAAATTAAACTATAACAATGTCCATAATATAGTTAGCAGTATCAGGATCAATATCACAAGGTGTCAAAGGAAAGCGGGCACTACAGATTCTCAAAGCATCCTTTCCTCAAAAGCTAAGGGTAGTCCTTATGCTTCCTATTTTTCAAAAATGTCATTTTCATCTGTGTCATCTCCACCTTGATTTCCTATTTGGCTATAGTTACAGCAAGAATAATAACTTGCCTCTGCAGATCCTACATGTTTCTATTCATCTTGAAAAAAAAATTCCCTCTTCCTCTTCTGCCATTTTTTTCTTCACCAAGACTCGAACTTTCTTGGATACCAAATAATGTATCCAACTTTTACACAAACTCAATACATTGCAAATAATTGAACTCAAAGAAAATAAATCTTCTTATTTGTTATTGGATCATGAATTACAATGCTTCAAAAATAGGGAAATGTCTCCCAAATAGAGATGTCATGCAAACTCTAGATAACTTTGACTAAATCTACTCTAGGTGGTGAAATTTGATATTCTTAGTAAGTTTGCATGCTTATTTTCACATGGAACAAAATTTCCATGCATCTTCTACTTTCCTAAATTAAAGGAATTTCTAACTTTCTAACCTAATATGCATTCAAGAGAATAAAATTTAATAATGCCCTAAAGTAGGTAAAAACTGAATTACAAATTAGATCTTAAGTTTTCGGCCTTTAGATGGTAGATTTCGGGCCCAAAAATGTGTTACAAACAGGTGGTACAATCGGCTTGTAAAAATAGTGTGGGTAGTGGTGGGCTGATCAATGCATTCATCTCATCAAAATAGGGTGTTTAAATAAAACATAGTCAAACGAACACCGGGAGCACAAGTTATGACATAAATTCAAGTTCTTGCTAAAAATAGTGCATCACTTTTTGTTATGTTGATAAATTTATTATGATGAGAGTTTTGATTGTTATAATTAATTTTTCTTTTATTCTTTTTTTGAATAAGGCCCTCCAAAAGTTACAACATTTTAGATATTTGATGAATATTAGAGCCCACTTTTTACTCAAAACATTTTTAGTCCGCAATAATGCTTTGATTAGATTAAACTATCTATTAATAATCAAAATAATTGATTTATTAAAATTGTTATCTATCTACATATTTCAATATTTCAAATGAATATTTTTAATATCTATACTAGAAAAAAAGATTATAGGAAATTTTTATAATGTGTATCAAACATAACAACATTGATTTTCTTACTAGGTAATAGTATAATTACTTTCGTATGGGTTTTTTAATGATATTTGTTTTCCAACTAGAATCAAAGCGATATATGAAGAAGAAAAATCTCTCAAAATACAATCTTGTTGCATCTTATTATGTTTTGAATATCATAAGAATACATGAATTGATAAAATCACATAGACATTCGACATTTCTTTGAATGCCCAATAAGTTTCATTCAAGAGAAGAATTCTAGTAATGATGTTGTGGCATCGATGGCTTAGACATACATAGTGAAGTGAAGTGAAGTGAATCTTTTCTTATGGTGACATATTTAACATTAGACTTGGAGATATTCTTCGTATATGCTCATAATCTTGATGGAGACCCATTAACATTGATCAATATAGTGTTATAAGTGATTTCGATAGTATTGAATCTTTATTCTTCTAATTTTTCCTTAACAATACACATATTACTTTATTAAAAGAAAATTATCCTCATAGATTTTTTTCTATAGTTTTGAAGTTAATGTCTTATTCTCATTACTAAATGTTTTATCACTTAAATGCTTCTTTGGAAACATTATAGATTATTCTTCTTTTATTAACTTTAAAATAATGATATTTTTATCCTACAATAAAAATATTTACAATTTGCATGTTTAAAATTCTCTATTTTAGAATCTTCATTTGTCAAACATATTAATCTTATATTAGTTGATATGTATTTTGTAACAATATATGAATCTCAAAGCATGTTTATTTTCTAAACATTGTCTAATTTTTTATTACCTTGAATTGTTTTTATGACTTTAAAATCTACATGTGTAATTTGAGTATATTTACACTAACGTATGGTTGTGTCCATAATTTTAAATTGAAGTTGCAATGATTTACTCATTTTACAAACATATTTGTTAATAGACCTTTATTCTTTATCAAAGTGTTTTTACAATAGATAGTTCAACTAATAACATAAATGAAAATATCAATATCATTTCAGAAAATGTGTGATCTTAATATTTTAAATATTTGCAACTAAAGATGATATTTGACTTTTTCAATTGTGGCAACTAATTGTATAACCGAAAATATCAATGTCATTTCATAAAATGTGTGACCCTAATTATTTCAAACCAAATATGATATTTCACTATTATAACTCTCTATAGATCAAACAAAAAATTGAATGACGGTTGAATAATAACTCACAATTAATCCTTTAGGGGGAGAAAAGATACACCGTGGTTTTAGTGGGGTAGGTGTTGGAGCTACAACATATACCAAATAAAGAAAAGAGGTTAGATACCAATTGGATCGAGATCACATTGCAAGTTAGTTTACCTTGGTTTAAAAGAAGAAAAATTAAAATGGAGTAGTAAACATCACACAAACTAATTATTTATCAGTGAAATATCTAAAAAATACAATAATTTCTTCCTTCCCGGCTATTTTCATATAGTGTACATAAATGCAAACATATTCAGACCCCCTTCCTTCCAAAGTGGAACTCATAATCATCAATTGCATTATCTATTAGGCCATAGACACCAAGCTCTTTGCAGCGGTAATGGTTTATTATTTTGAATCATTGGTTTTTAATGATTATCGGGGCTTCATATGTTCCTAGTTTTGGATTAACAAAGTGGTCTTTGTCCAAAGATAGGAAGGAGGCATGTTTGATCCATGCACAATACATAATTGATTTGGAATCCAAAACTAAATGGAAAAGAAATGATTTGAAGAAAAAATGAAAAGGCGTGAACGCATAAGTAAAATAAGAGAAAGGGGATAGGATGATATAAATGGATCGATATCTCAGTTTCAATAACTTGGATGTCAACCATGAATTGAAAAATATGAGTGTCCATCCATCCAAATTTAGATAGTTTAAAATATATTATAATGTAAATTTTAAGATTGGTTGAATGGTTCAGCAAAGCATTTGTTTAAAATAGATAACAATTTTATTTACATAAACTACATTGTGTTTGGGTTTAATCAAATAAGTGAACATTTTAACAATATAATTCAAAGATTCGATCTATAATAATACTTGTTGTATGTCATAAATTCATGAATTATTATATGTTACATACATCGTATGCATGGTTTAATTGACAAAATGTGTGGCCGCCCTGCACAGGAAACCAAGATCTCTCATATTGCATTTCAAATACATACCAGAATCACATCGTACTACGAAAATTTAGTGCTAATATAAGAAATGCTTGCAAAATGGTTGGGCAGAAACCCTAAGTTAAATGAACTAATGAATTTACAGAGGCCTTTGGTAAATTTTTTTGTAAAATGCAGATAAATATAGAAAATAGTATGGATTACAAATATTGAAAGCTAGGCTTGGGCTCTCTTTCTATGCAAAGATGGAAAACAATTTTCTGTGAGTAATTTTCTTAAACCTTCATCTTAATGGTGTTTGTTCCATTTTGATGTTTAAGGGTAGTCCGAGTGGCCTGGTGAGTTTTTTTATTTTGATTAACTACATTTGATGGTTTTGGGTTTGGAAAGGAAAAATTATTTTCTTTCCCTTGATTGTTGGTGTGTAATGGTCGAGGTGAGAATCGAAATCGGCGCATAGAGAAGAGGAATCTTATTTAAGATGGAGGAAAGAAATTTTACGTGGCATGTTTTAAGTCCATAACTACAAGTTTGGTAGGAAGTAGCAATTTCAACACTACTCAATCAACCATCAATTTTAGTGGATGTTGGTCAATACAATTAGCCCATGTAATATCACTTAGTGGTGTCACATCTCATACTACTTGAAAAATAACATTGATGCACTTGAATCCACTTCCAAATGCATTCTACCAAATTTTCCTCGATTTAATGTAAACTCTTCATAAAAGCCTATACATGTATAGGCAAAAATTGTAAGTTCCTTTTTGGGAAGAAAATAACATCATCGCAATGACATAAGGAACAATTTTTTCCAATAACTCATGGAATGATAAGAAATATAATTTTTCTTATTTATTGCTCTAATACTCTATTACATGAATTCAAATTTGTTCTAAACCTAACCAAATGGATCATAAATATTGGTTTATGTGTTTGACCTAAATATATTTTTAAAATGTTAATTATACAACACACCATTATGAGTGGAAAGGGTTTCACCCACATGTGGTTTTTGGTAGACAGTAGTTTGCATGTCATGTAACTTATTTTTAGATGAGATAGAGAATACTTTAGTTTACGCAACTCAAGGCTACATGAAAAAGAATAGTCAAGTCACTTAAGTAAACCATGATGTGAAGGAAACATACAACATATTGATCCCATATGTGCATTCATTGATACCACTAATATATTTATTCCTTTTTGAAGATGAATATCGATTTTCCAAGCTAGTAATGGGTCTACATAAAATCCAAAAACCAACATATCAATACTTGAATGTACAATTATTGGTATTTTGTTCACTCTAAATTTGTGTGAACCACCGTTTTAATTAGATCAAAGTAATGAGATATCATATGGATGCGAAGAGAATAATTTATTATAGACAAATGTGGATAGGAGCTCTGTTTCTCTAAGTAAACTATGCTTTTATTTCTACCCAAAAGGGAAGGGCTTATTTTTCCCGTTTCTTGCAATTTTAAGTGGTTATCGTATTTATGTAGTAGTTTTATATTGGAAGTTTGAACATAAGAGTCCACATCTGGTATAAGTTTTCATAGGTGAATAATAATAATTAAGCAAATGTTCCTAGAATCTAGGTGTACCTATGCTAAAACAATCTAAACACCAAAATATCAAAATAATAATATGAATGTATGTAGTAATTGTTCAAATAATGTGGGGAGTGTAGTGCCCACTCCTCTTCGACATTGATATTACTTTGATTTTTCTTATTTTGGATTGGAGCCATAGACATTATTATCATATTGATCTTTAGACATTGATAGATGGACATTGTTATATTTGATTAGCTTATTTGATAGACAATATGGATGTTTTAGATTTATGACATGATGTGATTTACAAGATGGATTATATGCATGGATTGACATATTAGTATTTGATGATCTTGAGCTACTATTGTACTCACACATTGGATTTGATATATAGGTGTTCGTAGATAATTTAGTTTTTTTAATCTTATTGCTAATTGATAAATTGATAAAATCGAAATATTTAGAATTGTGAACAATTGGTGAATTACTTAATTTTAGTGATGGTTTAGTTATGATATTGATGATGTGAATTAATATGTATATGTGTGCATTTTATTATCTCAATGTCATTAATATGGCCATGATGTCAAGAAGGTATTGTTTTGATTTTTGTAGGCATTTACAACACAACAAACAAAAGGGGATATGAGACCAACAATGAAGGAATTTGGGGTATTGGAAACAGGTCACCTTGGCAACTAGTGTAAATGTATGATGTTATTATTGTTATATTGTTAGGAGGTCCCCATTGGGGGTGGCCTCAAATGTGACCTTTGGTAAATTGTGGTTTTTCCTTTTGGTTTTATTTATTTGTAAGTAATTGTATTTTTTTAGTACTTGTGAGTCACTTTTATTATTATTGTTAAGTACTCCATTTAAGTTAATTATACTTGATTAATTAGTATAATTAATGATGTGACAAAAGGGGGTAATTAATGTGATTAGGTAGTTCTTGGTTTGTGTCGGATTTTAAAGGTATTTTATTGATTAAGTGTTGTGTACTTAACCTTGCATCTAAATTTCATATTTTGACTTTCAAGCCAATTTTGTAGGCTTGTGAGACAAGTTAATCTTGTCCCACACCTATCAAAGTCACACACCCACTATGCATATAAAGTGAGGGATTATTTTAGGCCTTTTTGTGTGTTTTAATGGAGAAAAAGAGCAATTAATTGCACTTTTCTTACAAGAGTCTTTAATTTTTTCATTTATGGGTGTGGGTTTGGGTTTGAGTGTGTAAGAGGGTTGTCATTCCCTCAACCACCAATTTATTTTACTTTGGCGTTTCTCTTTGACCATGTGATGTGGAATGGAGGAGAAATGATGTGAAATCCTACATGGAGCCACATCACCTCTCTCTCCTCTCTTTTCTATTTATTCTAATTTGTTTGAGGATTTGGGGGTTACTTGTTTTATTTTTTGTCTCTTGCATTTGGAGGTGCTTTCTTTGGAGGGCTTGTTGGAGTTGGAAATAGCTTGTGATTTCTTGGAATTGGAAAGGTTGGAACTTTCTTGTGGATTGGAAACTCTTGCAATGGCAAGGTAGGGTCTTCACCCATGTTTTATTTTGCTATTTTGTTGTGCATATGTTTGTGAATGAATGGTTGTTATATGTGTGATTTTTTCAAGTAGAATGGTCATTAGGTTGTGTAGGAGAAAAAGGAAATGGGGATATTTTGGAGGGAGGCGTAAGAGTTTTTATTGGGCATTTTAGGAAGGATTTGGGTTGGGGTCTTGCATCTTATGATGAGTAAAATGTGTTTATCTTGTTGTCTTATTGTGGGAGGCATAAGAGTTGTTTTTATTGGAGGGAGGCATAAGAATTTTGTTGCTTATTGAGTTCTCGAGGTTTTAAGGTGGGTAACCAAACCCTTGGGAAGCATAAGTAGATTCCCCATGTTCCTTTCTCTTTCATGGCTTTAGTATGGAGCCTTTGTGGTTGGGAATTTGCTTGTTTTGTTGTTATCTTGGTTTTGTGCTTGTTGTATGAATATCTTTATTGAGTGTTATTTTTGAAGCCTTGTTAAGTTGTCAATGGTTTTCTTATAGCCCTCATTTCTTCATTGTTGGGGCTCGCGGGCCCATGAGAAAGAAATATTATCTTCCTCATTGGATTATTGGCTGGGTGGAGAGTGTAGCCTACTCCCTATTTTGGTTATTGTGTTTGAAATTTGGGAAGAAGGTGGAGCTCAAGTGAATAATGGTCTTAGTAGCACTTGAGAAAAGAAGAAAGATCCCTCTTTGTAAAAAATTTACCATGTTGTCTCCATTTGAATGGAGGGCTTGTAACTTGAATTTTTAAGAATTTCAATCTCTTGTAAATATGTTGAGAAATAGTTGATTTGTATTGAGATCTCAAAATGTATGTGTGTTGGAAAGTAAGAAAAAGAATTTGTATTTGCTACTATGAATATTACTTCATTTTGTAAACTTTACTAAGAATGTATTGAATGAAAACTTGTATTTTAAATATGTTGTTTCTTGTAAAATGAAAGGCTTGTATTAGTAAGATGAAATAAGAACTTTGAAATGGCTTGGAAATGCAAATGAAGTTTTCTCCATCCAAGCTTGCATACAACTTAAATCTTTGCCTTAAAAGTGTGATAAAATCATTCTAAGAGGATTGGTAGTCTTGTTGAAAATACACTTGTATTGAAAATGGTTTTCATTTACTTATTATGTTGAAGAAAGGAAATAGTTTCTTATTCCTTATTGAAAAGAAAGTATATTGGGAAATATGGAAGTTTTTGTTACATTTCTTGTTATATTGAAGGAAAGAATAAAGAATGAGTTGATGTTATGTAATTTGAGTATGAATCTAAAAATTGTATCAATCTAGAAACCAATGAATGGAAGACACCTTAGTTCAATTTATTATTGCTTTAAAAACCAACTTAAGTTGAAAAATGTTAAAAAAATGCATTGTTGAAGGTTTTGTTTTTGGGAAGCAGAACCACCGCCATATGTAGAGGGGTGATTTTATCACTATCGCCCAACAAAGAGTGGCAATGGTTAATCGTGCCCCAAGAAGGGTGGCGGTCACAAGACCGCCGACCCGCATAGGTGGCGATCTCATCACTTTCAATGGAAAAATAAAATCCATCTATAAAAAAACCTTGATTTGAAATTAAATGATATATAAGCTTAAGAACACTAAAAGGAAACCTCCAATGACCTAAAAATAAATTGAATATAAGTCTTTAAACTCTCGTAATCTCTTTATGTTACTCATATGTGTAAAATTTCTAGATTTTATGAAATGGGGTTTTTCCCAATTGTTGAACTCAAAAAAAAACAAGAAAATGTTTCCATTAAATAACAAAATAGATCCATTGTAGGATCTCTACATTAAACAAATGAGAAATATTACAATAGTAAAATATTTTCAACTAAAACAAAGATTTTTTCCATGGTTGCACTTCTTGCTCTCATGGCTCCTCCTCCTTCTCCTCTTCCAAAACATGCAAATCAAAAATGAGAAAATAAGCCAAAGGAAAATAATAAGAACACTCCATAGAGATGATTAGGGTTAGTGTGAAATCCCTAAGATCCAAGGGCCCTCATTGAATCCATCTAAGGGTTGTGATTCAACCCTACAAAAGTTAGGTGGAAATTAGGTGGGAATATAATGTTTTAAATGAAATGCATGTATAACTTGTGAATGAGGCCTCTTAAGGGGTGTTAGGAGGTAAGTTAATTTGTGACCTTAATGTTTAGTTGGTGACTTTTAAAATAGAAAGCCCTTGACTCTTGTAATTAATTAAATCAAATTTACTCAAGGGTAAAATTTAGGGATTAAATTTATTTGTATTTAACTTAATGGGAGGGTAAGTTTAGACTTATCCCTAGAATAATAAATTAATAAATGACATTAGAACTATGTTACTAAATTAAATAAAAATTGTAACAAGGGGATTTTAAGCCGATCTGGGGAATTAAATAATATTAATTAAAACGAATAAAATATTAACCAAGAAATAAACTAAACCTAGTTGAAAGTTACCCCGTTGTAACCAGTTTTAACAAAAAAATTATTGCCATAAACTTAACTATGAATTCATTAGTTCTATTTTTTTAGAGTAGAAATTTTAGGGCATTACAGGAGCATGAACAAGATGAAGACTCCTAAAATCAATTGGAGAATCTCTTTTATTATTTTGATCAAGATTAACATTTACATTATTTAAATGTCATTCATAAGCTTGTAACAAAATTAATGAGACTAAAACCACAATAAAAAAACAATACAAATACCTTCTTAAAATGGAAAACTTTAAAATGCACTCAAATATGTCATTTGTGTCTAATTTTCCTTTGACAACAAT
Organism: Taxus wallichiana var. yunnanensis; assembly: GCA_018340775.1. Taxonomy (NCBI): domain Eukaryota; kingdom Viridiplantae; phylum Streptophyta; class Pinopsida; order Cupressales; family Taxaceae; genus Taxus; species Taxus wallichiana. The sequence continues at coordinate 185,688,593 of CM031233.1, read as the reverse complement.
TCAACAATGTGATAGTGGCATGGGAATGTACATTGAATAGTTTTTGCATTGTAATTAAGTTTTCATTATGGCAGTGACACCAACATGCCTATTTCATTCTTTATAATTAAATCTATATCATTATACCAGAGATAATAAGGCTAAATTCGCATAGTACAATTATGGCCCCATATACATAGTCCACAATTATATATATATATATATATATATATAAAATGGAGAGTCGGAGAGGAGTACATTTAGTTATGGAATTATCCAAGTCTTGCACATATTTTATTAACATTTTTAAAATTTTCTCATGGAGGCACTATAATGATATAATGATCTAGTCCCCACACATTACGTAAAAGAAATCTGAAAGTTACAAACGATGTCTAGATGCACCCAACGAGTCGTTCTTACACCATCGCAGGAAGCCATTTTAGGGAATCTTGAGGTATACAAATTTTAGCTCCACAAAATTTCCTCTGTTTGCTCAAGTTACATAAACGTCCTTTTACCCCTTTGTTTTCGTTATATTTCCTACACATTAATCATTTTTCTACAATAAATTTTATTGTAAACTAATTATAATCATGGAATTAAAGACCGCAGTTCAAGTAAAGATCAATCAAGATCGTTGGGTTATCCAAATTACAGAGGGCATGTACATAAATAAGGAGGAAGAGGAACATGAGGAGTTTTGCATATGCATGTTCAACGTGCCCAAGGAATAATTGACATTGCATACATTACGCAGTCTGTCTGTATTGGTTCGTACCACCACTGGAGATCTGAACTGTTTGAAATGGAAAAATAAACAGTCACAGCTACCCGTGAATCACCCGTCACAACTTCAAATCTTCTATAGAAGAGGTGAGGAAGTACAAGTGGAAAATTTGGAGCTCCTGTAATAAATACATGGACTACAAGGAGGAAGCGTTTGCATGGCTCATAGATTTAGGCAATTCCATTCTACTCAAGTGCTTACATTTGTACGTGTTCAATATAAATATGTAGACCGTAGATGAAACCTCTTCCCAAGTGAAGAAATTGAGAAAACATTCAAAGTCGTCTGAAGTTCCGCCCACAAAACAATCATGAGAAATATAATGATGCTCAAGAATCAAATGCTATTATTTCTCCTCCAAAATTTGTTCCAACGGCCGAACTGCAGAGAAAATGAAACGGAATAGGACGGGGTTGGCAGAAGGAGGACGACGAAAACAGGGAAAGTAGCTCCTGGTAAAAAATGCCTACGGGGTAAAATAAACCATATTTTATGATTTTTTATATAAAAACCAAAAAAACTATAAAATAATATTTCATTAATATTTATAATTAATGATTACATTAAACCAAAACATCTACGATATTTATGAGTATTTACAAAATAAAATTTTTGGGTTAATAAACCCAAAATCAATATTCCCAACGTAGGAATATTGTAATGTATTACACAACAATTAACAATGAGCTAAATTTATTACATGGTAAATTATTTATCCTAACTATACACATGTGTAAAGGTACATTGTAATTAATGTATGAATATTTTAGAGTAAATTATAGTGTTCAATAAAATACACTAATAAAAATGTATAGTTTTTGAAAAAGGGGTGACATTATATATAATGGGTTAAATATTGATATTGCAAAGCTTTACAGATGGAAATTTAATTTCATACTGTGTTCACCACATTCTTATATTCTTAAAACATCATTTTACGCTAATTATATCAAGAGATGTTATACAATTGTAGTTAAGGTTGTAATGGAGCATATTGTTCATTTTTTCTTGACATTAAATTTGACACTCATTTGACTATCATGTGATAGTTCATTCATAAATTTGACTTCTATTGGTGTGTCACTTAAATATTTTTGTTTTTTTTTATTGGAGAGTCAATCAAAACATCGTAATATCTTGGTCATGTAGTAATGTTTGGGTCTTTTTTTTCTTAAATGGATATTTTTGTGATTGCCACAATCACGTAGCTAAATGATTCCATTTCGACAAATCAACGGAAATTGATAGAGAATTTAATGAAGATGTTGATTAAAGAGCTATGTAAAAATCAAACATATAGTGCCCCCTTATTCTCGTTGTCATTCACGTTGTTGTGGTAACGAGTTGGTCTCTTTATTGTTCGTGATTGTACTGTCCCTACCTGCCACACTTAGTCGGCAAGCTTTCCGAGGGTCATCTTTTGGCTTCGTGACCGTTTCAAACTTTTTATGCCATATTTTGCTTCGCGCCCTGGACCTCGAGAACCTTGGACCACATAAGTGTTATCGCTAGGGTGTGGCTTCAATCTTACCTAGTCAATCTTGAAGACGACTCTGGTCGAGTCAATCCAGAACCCAATCTCACAAATTTTAAACTTTATAAAAAAACAAAAAAAAATAAATAGAGGAAATGTCGAGTATTAAATACTTTTGTAAAAAGGAAATTTAAAAAAAAATATGATGCCATATAGACCAAATGAGTGAATGTATGGAAAATGCATAAACTTTCACAGTCACTTAATTCAATAAAAATACATATATAATAAAATATAAAATAAAATAAAACTAATTGGAGGCTAGGCGAAAAGCTCTAAAATTTGCAGTTAGGGTTTTTGTCTTTTTTTTTTTGGAATGGGCGAATTTGGGGGTGGCGGCAGAGCAAAACCAGTGCCAAATGTCTTCTCATGGAGTGTCAGGGTTGTTGCGGCCTCCTCCCAACCTCCCATCTGCGCGCCAACATCCTCCCAACCTGTATCAAGCTCGAACCCCCATACCTGCGTGTACTTCCATCAAAGCATAATGGAGAGAGGATTTCTGTCGATGTTGTAGTCGCAAATCTTTGGGGCGTTGTTTCAGTGTTGACCAAATGAAAGAATGAGACAACTTCTCATGGAATATGAGGACAACAATATACAGAAGGCGTGGGTTTCCTCAAGAGACAGTCACACTGGTTCATGCGTGTACAGCAAACAGGTCTCCAACCTTGAGTTTTCATTTGCCAGGGTGCTTCTAGCCTGTGCCAAAATGGAAGCTTTGGAGCAGGGTATGGCCGTCCATCTAAGCATAATGGAAATCTATTTTTTTATTTCAGTTTTCCCTCTCCTAATCTACACCAAAATGGGGATTTTCTTACCTTTTTGTAGTTGCCATGAAGTTGGAGCTGCTCATGTAAATGTAGAGTGTGTGGTTCATTATGGTCCTGTTTGTTTGATCGACATCCAGGGTTACTCGCTTGGTTTGTTTTTGGAAAAGTGTTTTTGATATAAGAGATTGTGCAAATTGCCTCTTGGAGATTTTACTTCCAACTTAAAATCCTTTGTTGGTTGTCTTGGGTTGGAGTATGCCTATGCAATAGGCAAGATGAAAGAGGAATTGGGAGTTAAATTATTAAATGGAAATAGATCAAATACGTAAATCAATTTTGCGAAGTTTTGTGCTCAACAATGGATCCATCATTACCCGATGCGAGTAGCATCCTTGGGAAGGATGAAAGCAAAAATAAAACAATACGGCACCTTTGTATTGTGAGCATCTAGCTAGTGGTAGTGAGAGAGGGTCCTCGATGAGTTGGCTGATTTGAATCAAATTGAAAAATTGAAGCATGCCTCTGAATATTGTCTTGGTGGTTTGAAATGGGTTCGTTGGGAAAGCGTGAGGAGTTCGAGCAAAGGAAAAATGGTAAAAATTGCGGACGCTCATGATCGGTTCGACAAAATGCTTAAGCAAGATGTTGAACCGAAGCCTGCGGGTTTGACCAACTCTGTTCCTTCCAGGCATGGTTCATCTTCCCTTACCTCTCATAATTCTCATGTTTTAGTTCTCTTTTGCAACTTAATAGAATTTTAAAATATTAGGATTTTAATACCGTTAAATGTTTATATCAACTCATTGCAAAACAATGAAGTGTTGTGTCGTAACTCACGAAGTCAAAATAACCTGTTTGCATTAAAACATGAACTTACACCCTCATTCTGAGGTGATGTAGAAAAATTTCTACCCAACTGGATCGCTACAACATTGTTTTATCGACGGATGAAATTGACTCTACAATAATAACGTTGATCATCTCCGGTTTAAATAGTTAATTTTTGCATTTTCGGATACTCATTAAGTACCCTTCGTAACTTTGAAAATGAGATGCTAAGCTTCATTTGTGTACCTTGGTATGCGAGGATTCACTTTGACTTTTAGATTGACCCTAAACGAACATATGAGATATTTTTGATGCTCTTATAGGAGCCCTATTACACTGTTTTACAATAGTGGAAAGTAGTTAAATCTTAAAAGTTGGCTTTCATTTTGAACCGCCATTTGAAACATGGATAGAGAAATTTATATCCGTCTCCACAAACCTCTCGTGTTTCTACTAGAAAATTGCATGGAACTTTTAGTTTAGGGAAAAACACTTTTTGGATAGTTTGGCAAAGTCATTTTGTAGGCCTCAGATCACGCGGTTTGAGGTCAAACTTGGACCAATTTCGACTTGTTGGTCTAGAAAACTTGTCGCCATTTGAAAATGGTTTTCTAGTTCTCAGTCCCGTCGACTCTGATGAATTCTCCTTATATAGGGGAACTTGTAGGAAGTGTCTCGTTGCATTCTCATCCATCGAACATCAGTTTTGGATGTGGTTTTTTCGAGCCCTCGAGCTAACTTTTGTTCATTACAACTGGGTCAACTACGATCAGTGGCCCCGGAAAACTAGCTGCCAAATGAAAAATTGTTCGCTATTTCCAAATTCCGTCAGTTGCTATGAATTCCTGGTATATGGGTGGATAGGTATAAATTTAATCGTGGTGTGTGTTCTCATCAGAAGACAACTTTTGGAAGCGGTTTCTTAGCCTCTGAGCCCATTTGAACGTTCTTGTAGCTAGTAAGAAAATGTAAAAATAGAAAGTTGTGGGACCCTCGTCGGGTTGCCAAACCACCGTGGATACTTTTGACACATGTAAATAACTGTTTAAAACTCTATAGTGTAACTTGTGTGAAATAGAACTTTTTGACAAATGGCGTTTTCTCTCTCTTTCCTTCTCTTTATCTCTCCGGGCTACAAAAAGAAGTAAAATGAAATGTAATGTATATATGTCTCTAAACCTTTTATTTTGATTACAAATTGTAATTATTATCATATGTAAATTCGGAAACCGAAAAATGATAATTATGTTAGATTAGGGTGGATGACATGTTAGCGATTTATCACCGATATCTTGCTCACATGGTTTTTGCAAGATGAAAGAATGATGACGTAAAGGCGTTGTGTAATGCATTAATTATATAGTCTCATGTTACGAAGGTTATATTTGATAATTTGTATTTATGTATAAGATGCTAGTTTCAAGGACATCTAGGAAATGTGCATTTAATCTTAGGTTCAATTTTGATTTATAGTACACATGGTAAAAAGGTTTGATATTTATATAAGGTAAATGAATTTGAAGTAATATCTTGTAGTGCATATTCAATATTCAATAAATGATTAACAAGTCATCTTGTGCATTCATACTTTGTAAATGTAATAAAGAGATTTAAATGAAACACTCTACCCTTGTTCAATATCAGAGCATAGCTTGTCTTCATGTGTGATACCCCTTACCGTAGAAGACATTGAAAATCGTAGAGTGAACTTAAACCTTGCACTCGATGGAAATCTCCTAGTTTGAGTAAACAAGAGCCCAAGAATGGGTTTATCGTCTTAGTCAATATGGTTAGTGACATTGTCATAAAATGGTAGATAATGAGTGACACGGTCAAACTTTTCTTGGAGTGTGTAGAGTTAACTCCTCCTTCATAGCCTAGCATACTACCTTGTCATTTGAAGATAGATTTAAAATCAAAGTTCTTCATCGAGTGAAAACCATGTTGGATCCAGACGACATGGATGGAGGTTGTGACTTAGTATTTCTAGGCCTTAAACTCTTGTTAATGAACTCCTTAGTTTCTCTCAACTTATCACCTTGGTCCTTTCGAAGGTGTTGGTTTTCAAATAGGACTTTTTAGAAGAGCAACAGTCAGGGGACAAGAAGTCCCTCCTCTTTAATGGGAGAGGTTCCCTTATTGAGACACGAACTTATTTACAAATATACAGAATGTCATTTTATGGTTGAACTTGGATACCACGAAAATGTTTTCCACAAAGATCATCAGTTACAAATGGACTGAGGAAAGAGGGTACGAAGATAAGCAGAATAGCAAACGTTTGGAATTATAGATAACAGAATAATTCTTTACGAGTGCGAAGTTGCAGGGAATTTGGAACAAGATTATTTGTATTAGCTGAATATGATTAAAGACACAAAGTTCTTCAAACGACCTTCTTCAGATTCATTAATCAAAGACACAAAGTTCTTTCTTGGTTGTGCAAGATCACTGTATTTGCAAAAGCAATCAGCGAGACTAACAAATTAAGTACAAAATAATCTTCACAATACTAAAGGAAAACACAGAGGTACAGAGATTCAGATAGAGAATGAATAGAAAGCCCTTTTGTATTGATACGTTCAAGATCTATTTACAATTTCGAGAGTATGCCAAGTTCTTCCTCCTTTCGAAATGGCGTGTAAAGACCATTATATAGATTACAAATTTCAGTTACGTCTTGTAACCGTTTCTTTTAAATAAAGAATAGTTAAGGGATGCCAAACGCAATACCTTAACCAATTACATGGAATACGAAAGGAATGGCGAGAAGAGAGAAAGAAGGGGAAGGAGGCAGGTGGCCAGTTTTGAGAGGGACCCACTGTCTTCAGAAACCGCTTCTTGAATTTCTTCCATGTCTGAGCCATGCCTTTGCCACGAGGGACACACCAGACGTTTCATCTTGAAGATGACAATGGATATCTTTGAAAACTGATGTAACTGGCGTCTTGAAATTCGTCCTTCGTAACTGCTTCTTGAATTTGATCCTTGCAACTTAAATTCAAATTTAGCACATCCGGGTCGAGCGGGAAAAACTAAGTATGAATTGCATTAGGTTCACTTGGGACATGTGAGACGCGAATGCGCGAAACACGCTGCTCGGCCGATTCGGGTGAAACAGGGAGAGGACGCATAAAAGCATTTTGGGACAATTGGGACGAAAAAGAGCGAAGTGCGCGACTCGGGAGTTTCGGCCGAAAATGGGACAGATTGCACTTTTTTTTTTTTAACTTTGGGACATTCGGGACAAAAAGTTCCGAAGTACGCGACTCGGCCGGTTCGGGTGAAATTGGAACAGAGCGCACTTTTTTGATTTGGGACATTTGGGACAGAAAAGTGCGAAGTACGCGATTCGGGAATTTCGGCCGAAAATGGAGCAACGTGCACAAAAGCTTTCGGGACACTTGGGACAAAAACTTCCGACGGGCCCGAAATGGGACAATTTCGGAGGTTTCGGCCGAAAATGGGACAGATTGCACTTTTTGATTTGGGACATTTGGGACAGAAACTTCCAACGGGCAGAAGATAGGACAATTTCGGGGATTTCTACGGTCGGAGAACAACTTGCACTTTGTACTTGGGACAACCGGGACAAAAATATCGACAGGCCCGAAATACTTACAAAATGACCCAAAACTTAGATTTTTAGACTTCCAAGACTTTTTTTTTTTTTTACACCACCTTGAGCCAGCGAAAAGACACTTAGACTCAAAATTTTGAAATTTTACCTTTTGAGAGCGGGGAATTTTTAGTGGACAACATTTGGCTCCTTCCGGGATGACTTGGTGTAAATTCATGGAATGAGACAAGGCAAGAACTTAGACAACTTGGTGAAGCGGACGAGGTTGCCTTATCCCTTGGGCAACGGAGTCGAAAACAAACCAATACAGAGGGCAACACACACAATGTGAAGGAAACACACCAAAAGAAAAAGCAAAACACGGTACATAATATACAAGGACTCCCTAGTCACCTAGGACTTGAACAACTTCAAATACGCCACTATAAGGAAGTGGGAGGGGGAACCATCCATGTAATCAAGATAGAAAGAGTTCTTACCAAAGAAAGTGTCTTATCTTGAAAGGTCCAAGCCACGAGAGAATCAAATTTTCCGTGGCTACCACGAGGTTCGTGTCTTTTGTCCCCACAATGACACGGTATCACCAACTTGGAACTCTCTGCTCCTAGCTTTCTTATCAAACAGAATCTTCACCTTCCGCTGGTGGTGGCTATATCTCATCAAGAACCTCCAATCTATCCTCGTTTAGTTTGTGCAGTACATGATCCTTTTGTCCGAGCATCACCTGAAACTAGTGTCTTCAATGGCCTTCATCGGGTGCAAGGTGGTAGTTCCACATGCTTTGCAATTGAGCCTCTACTCCATACACTATTTGAAAGGGGACATTCCAATGGCTCTTTTAGGTGTGATCTGTCACGCCCAAAGAGCATCGTAAAGTTTCTTATGCCAGTTTCTCTGAGATTCATTGACCAACTTTCTTATGATAGTCACCAGATTCTTGTTGGTAGATTCTGCTTGTCCATTTCCCTGGGGATAATAATCTGAAGAATGAGCCAGAGAGATGCCATACCCGTAGCAGAAATCCATTATCTCAGTTGAGGAGAAGTTTGAGGCATTATCTGTTACAATCTTGTTAGGTACACCATACCTAACCAAGATGTTCTCTTTAATGAAGTTGCATACTACTTGAAGTGGTGCTCTTGACTGGAATAGCTTCCACCCACTTGGTGAAGTAGTCAGTAGCAGTTAGCACATGAGTATGTCCAGCGCTAGAAACAGGGTTGAGTGCACCAATGAAGTCTAGACCCCACTGTTGGAATGGTTCCTCAATCACAACTGGTTTGAGAGGCAAAGAAGCCAATTTAGGTCTTCCCACGAAAGTCTGACAGGCCTCACATTTATCCACCCACTTGGATGCATCTTTGAACAAGGAAGGCCAGTAATACCCTCCACGGAGTATCTTATGAGCTGTGACTGTAGATGAATAGTGCCCTCCACATGCTTGATCATGAAAAGCTGAGAGCAACTTTCTCTGTTGTTCCTTGTCTACACACTTCAGAAATCTCCCGTCCAAACCACGCTTGAACAAGGCATTTTCCCACAATACATATTGTGCTGATCTCAATTTAACAGTCCTCTTTTCTTTAGCAGTTAAATGAGAGGGGCATTCCCCGTAGGTGAGAAAATGGGCGATGTCAGCATACCATTCATCAACTGAACTCAGGAATAGAACAGTAGGAAGGTCAGCTTTCTTCTCCAATAACTCATGTTGGGCTCCTTCAGCAATGAGCTCGCAAAGACCTTTTCCCCGAACCAGCTTGGTTGGCTTGATATCAAGGTCATACTCCTGGACCTTAGCCACCCAGCTTCCCTCTTGGATCCAAATTCTTGTTGCGTGAGAATTGACTTTACAGTCGTATCTGGGACCAGCACCGTAGAGTGAGAGTTGAGGATATAGAAACGGAACTGCTTGACAGCTTTGACTACTGCAAAGGCATGCTTCTCCATCATGGTGTACTTTAGCTCATGGTTCTTCAGGATATAGCTCATGAAGGCAATTGGTAGCTCATGTTTATCAGGATCTTCTGGGTTAAGACAAAGACTTGTAGTACTATCTCAGAAGCAGAAGCAATAGATAATGAAATCCTTGTTGAAATCAAATGTGCCAAAACTGGAGTTTTAGCAATAGCTTTCTTGATACCCTCAAAGGATTCCTTTCCTTCAGAAGACCAACCAAATGCTTGCTTTCCTTTCATCATCTGAGAAATATTCAAAGTTAATTCAGCAAAATCAGGGATGAATCTTCTTAGAAAATTGATCTTACCGAAAAAGGAATGCACGCCCTTTTTACTAGTAGGGAGAGGAATCTGTTGGATGGCTTGAACTCGTTCAGGATCAATCTTGATGCCATCCTTTGAGACAATGTGTCCTAATAGCTTTCCCTCTGTAACACAGAAGACAGATTTTTTAGGATTCAGGGAGATTCCATGCTCTCTACATCTCTGCAGAACTGTTTCCAGGTGATCGAAATGATCTGCTCTTGTCTTTGAAAACACTGTCAGGTCATCAAGGTATATGACAATACATTTCCCTTTCAAGCTCCCAAAAGCCAGATCCATAGCTCTCTGGAAAGTGGCACCGGCATTAATCAGCCCAAAAGGCATTCTCTTGTGCGAAGGTACCCAAGGAGTTGTGAAGGTGTCTTATGTTGATCCAGATCAACCTCTACCGATTGTATCCGGAAAAGCCATCAAGCATAGATAACATCTCGAGCCTATTACCGCTTGCAAAATCTGATCCATCATAAGGCGGAGGGTAGTTATCTTTCGAGAGGCCCGATTGGGTTCCCGAAATCAACATGATGCGGATCTCACCATTCTTCTTCCTAACAGTACAATGTTTGCAATCCAAGTCGAATGGTGAATGGGAAAGATGATTTTAGCCTTTAGCAGTTTCGAATCTCCGAAATATGGTGTCACTATCTTTGGGTTGTCTTGACCCTCCGCTTCACGCTTGAAAGGCTTGATTCCTGGCTTGAGAGGGATAGAGTGCTGCATTTCTTTTGGCTTGAAGGCTTTTAGATCTTCATAAGAATAAGCAAGCACATCCTTATATTTCCTTAGAAGGTCAATTGCTCTTCTCCTTTCATCTGATGTGCAACACTTCCCGATATTTACAAGCTTCGGGTCATCAGAACTCCCAATATCAATTTTATCATACTCAGCTGATTGCTGAGGTCCAGTGGAAGCTTTAGATCTCACGTACCTGTCATGTTTATCAAACAACTCCTCCAAACTCACCAAACCTTTGGGGATCTTGTTTCCTTTGAGCTTAATGCACCCTTCCTGATCAGTTTCTTCTCCTTGGGTGACGGCTTGGTCCGAAGACACGCTCTCACGAGGCAGGTTGCCACTTCCTTCGAAATACAGTTGCTCAAAATTGCCCTTGAGCTCCAGGAAGGAAAGCAAATGCTGGTCGTCGTTGAAGACTTGCCAGTTATTAGTATTGTCAGGGACACTAGGTCGGTGGACCATCTCAATAGTGAACTTATCCTGAGAGAATTCAGGATGAGGAATCAATAGTGACCCCGAGACAGCCAAGGAATCAGCTCTGCTGTTCTTTTCTCTGGGAATTGCTTCAATGGAGAAGGCATCAAGGAATTCAATTGAATCCCAAACCTGGTTCCGATAGTGCTTCAGCCTCCCATTTTTTACCTGAAACAGGCTTCTGACTTGCTTCACAATCAGCTCTGCATCACCACGAGCCAAAAGATTTTTTACACCTCGTTCTTTGGCCACTTGCAGTCCAAGGATGAGAGCCTCATACTCTGCCGTATTGTTAGTGTTCTCGAACTGCAATTTAAATGAAAAGGGGTACAGGCAGCCCTCAGGTGATATTAACAGAACACCAGCTCCAGAACCAGCCGAGGAACAACTGCCATCAAATTCTAAGATCCAGACACCATTGGGATCCTTAGGTGATATTTTGCAGGGTCGGATTTCATCAGGGGACAAAATCATGTAATTACCATGGCCCCTGTCCTCATAGAGTATTTGTGCTTTAGGATCATCTGTCTTCTGCACAATGTACTCGGACTGCTTCTCAGGTAGTAGCTTCTTCATTTGTCCATTGACAGGTATGAGAGCGTGTGACCAATCCATTTGAATCTCTCCACCCACATCTTTACAGAAGTTTCTGCTTAGCAACATTCCATAGGAAGGAGGAATGTCAAGCTATTAGTATGGTAGCCAAGACCTTCTTTTTGTAAAAGCAGCCAAAAGCCACTTGCGCATCTTTAATCCTTCCCACCAAAGGTACTTCCTTACTTTCCATGGAGTAGCAAGATCCATAAGTACGAGTAAGGGTCAAGCCTAGAGCATGAGCTACTTTGGCGGGCATCACATTATCTGAGGCTCCGGAATCTATGACACAGTTACTGAGCCTGTGGCCAGCTATAAGGAGTGTTACATATAAAGGCTTGATCTTGTTACTGTGTGAGGTGACAAAGAAATTGCTACTAGATCGGGTGTGGTGCAGAAGGAGGTGTGGGCAAAAGGCCTTTGGAGGTGGTCTTGGAATGGGAATTTACAAATTGGATCATCTTGGCAAAAGCTTTTGGATGGGTTTGGTAATATTCAGCCTCTGAAATTTGAACTTTGGTCCTTTTTAGATGATCTACAATGTCAAAGGATCCAGAGGTGGATGGTCCATCATCATTAGGCTTATCAACCCTAGGAGAAAAAGAAGAAGAAGTCACTTTAGGGGCAGGGTTGGCAGTACTTACCTTTGGTGCAGATGAGGTAGGAATAGGAGATCCTCTTCTGGCAATTACAGGAATAGTTGCAGGCTGCTCTTTGGACTTCTTCAGGGGTTGTGTCACCTTTTCCCTCTGATGTGTCTGTTCCCGAGTCATGACAGCGAAGGATTCGCTGTTCATATCTGCTACCACTTCATCATAGTCATCTGCATCATCAATGCCTTCAGTGGTAAAGAAATTGACTCGAGATCTCTCGGGTTCTTCTGCCTCATCATCGAATTCCTCCAGGAACTCCTCACAAGCTTCATTATCATCTTCTGGTTCTTCGACCTCGCAAGTTGCATTCACAGGTACTTTGACGGGAGGTCCTTCAAGTGCCAATCTTGTGTGAGGAGCTGGCAAACGGTTTCTGGGTTGAAAATTTCTTCTCGGAACATCTGCATACGGTGCATGCTGAGCTAATTGTTTCTTTATAGCTACTAGATCATTTGCAAGTTTCTGGACTAATGGATCAGTATTGAGTCCAGAGGTGGAAGAGGAAGAAGCAGCAGATTTGGATTTGGGAGGATCTCTCTTCAACTTCCCTGACATGATTAGGTCATCCTCGACACTAACAGCCAGTTCTTGATCCAGAATTAACGTTCCAAGATTAGCCCTTCTTAGAGCATAACTGACTTTAGGCGTTTGGGCATTCAAAAAGAAACATTTTTGGATTTGATCAACCGGCCGAGTATTCACAGGAATTTTGTTGATCAGTCTGTTGAATCGAGCCACAAATTCTCTCATAGGTTCCGATGGATCTTTCTTTATTTGAGAAATCTGGGCAAGCAGTGCATGCACATCTTCTGCCCGCTTGAAACGAATTTCAATCGAGTTCTCATGGTATTCCAGTCGATGATGGCACCAGCCGGAAGGTGATAGAACCAGTCAGCAGCATTGTCCTGTAACGTCTCGACGAACAGTCTTACTGAGACGTCTTCATGTTCAACCCCCAAGACTCCACACGCAACTATGAAGGCTGCAATATGCTCATCAGGGTGCACTTTGCCGTCGCCTTTGAATTTGGGGAAGTTCTTTCGGTTACCTCTAGGTAACTCATGCAAAGGCTGAGTGAGGGCCAGGGGCCCGACACGTTGACCCCATGGTACTTGTGCCATTCTTCTTGGAAATACGGTTCTGAGGGGAACTGTAACACCAGCAAGGATTAAAGCTTGTAGATTAGGACTAGCAGGCTCTGAAGGACTTCTTTCTCGAACAGGTGGAGTGCTCGTTGAACGAGTTCTTCTATTTGAAGGGAAAGGAAAACCCTGTTGCTCCAAAAGCTGAAACTGAGAATCTTCGATACCAAGGGCCCTTCTCCTCGAGTGAAACGCAGCGGAGTCGCAGATCAAAGGATGATCGAAAAATTGTAAAATCTTGGAATGCGATTTTCCCAGCCGAGCTGGAATGCAAATTCCTCCCAATGAGTCGCCAAAACCGTTGGTTTTCAAATAGGACTTTTTAGAAGAGCAACAGTCAGGGGACAAGAAGTCCCTCCTCTTTAATGGGAGAGGTTCCCTTATTGAGACACGAACTTATTTACAAATATACATAATGTCATTTTATGGTTGAACTTGGATACCACGAAAATGTTTTCCACAAAGATCATCAGTTACAAACGGACTGAGGAAAGAGGATACGAAGATAAGCAGAATAGCAAACGTTTGGAATTATAGATAACAGAATAATTCTTTACGAGTGCGAAGTAGCAGGGAATTTGGAAAAAGATTATTTGTATTGGCTGAATATGATCTAAAGACACAAAGTTCTTCAAACGACCTTCTTCAGATTCATTAATCAAAGACACAAAGTTCTTTCTTGGTTGTGCAAGATCACTGTATTTGCAAAAGCAATCAGCGAGACTAACAGATTAAGTACAAAATAATCTTCACAATACTAAAGGAAAACACAGAGGTACAGTAGATTCGATAGAGAATGAATAGAAAGCCCTTTTGTATTGATACGTTCAAGATCTATTTACAATTTTCGAGAGTATGCCAAGTTCTTCCTCCTTTCGAAATGGCGTGTAAAGACCATTATATAGATTACAAATTTCAGTTACGTCAGTAACCGTTTCTTTTAAATAAAGAATAGTTAAGGGATGCCAAACACAATACCTTAACCAATTACATGGAATACGAAAGGAATGGCGAGAAGAGAGAAAGAAGGGGAAGGAGGCGGTGGCCAGTTTGAGAGGGACCCACCGTCTTCGTAAACCGCTTCTTGAATTTCTTCCATGTCTCGAGCCATGCCTTTGCCACGAGGGACACACGAGGACGTTTCATCTTGAAGATGACAATGGATATCTTTGAAAACTGATGTGTAAGCGTCTTGAAATTCGCCCTTCGTGAATCGCTTGAATTTTATCCTCGCAACTTAAATTCAAAATTAGCACATCCGGTCGAAAGCGGGAAAACTAAGTATGAATTGCATTAGGTTCACTTGGGACATGTGAGACGCGAATGCGCAAAACACGCTCTCGGCTCCTACCGATTCGGGTGAAACAGGAGAAGACGCACAAAAGCATTTTGGGGACAATTGGGACGAAAAAGAGCGAAGTGCGCGACTCGGGAGTTTCTGTAGAAAATGGGAACAGTGATTATTTTTTTTTTTTTTTTTTTACTTTGGGACATTGGGACAAAAAGTTCCAAGTACGCGACTCGGCCGGTTCGGGTGAAATTGGAACAGAGCGCACTTTTTTGATTTGGGACATTTGGGATAGAAAAGTGCTGGCACGCGATTCGGGAATTTCGCCGAAAATGGAGCAACGTGCACAAAAGCTTTGGGACACTTGGGACAAAAACATCCGACGGCCCGAAATGGGACAATTTTTGAGGTTTCGGCCTAAAATGGGACGGATTGCACTTTTGATTTGGGACATTTGGGACGTAAACTTCGACGACGGCCCGAAGATAGGACAATTTTGTGGATTTCGGCCGGTCGGTGGAGAACAACTTGCACTTTTGTACTTGGGACAACCGGGACAAAAATATCCGACAGGCCCGAAATACTTACAAAATGACCCAAAACTTAGATTTTTTAGACTTCCAAGACTTTTTTTTTACACCACCAGCTTGACAGAAAAGACACTTAGACTCAAAATTTTGAAATTTTACCTTTGACAGAGCAGGGAATTTTTAGTGGACAATGTAAGGTGGTTTAGCATAAATATGTCCTCTTGCTTAAAACACATATATAGTTGAGGGGTAGACCCTTAGGTGAAGTTGGAATTAATCTAAAACTCAGTTGATTCAGATGTTAACTTAGGGTTCGTGTGTAGCTTCAAGTCTTCTAATCTTATATGTCTTCAAGAGGTTATTCCAACATTTCGTAACTCCTTTTACAAGACAATGCTAATGATAAGACCATGATGTGACGTAGGAAATAAAGCATATAAGAGTAAAAATGAGATTGAGGTTTAGGATACTGCCACTCTTGGAGACCTTATAACTCAATTAAATATATTTATGTGTTTCAAAGAATATGTATTGCATTGTTGTGATCAAACTACGAGAAAACAAAAGATATATAAATATAAAAAGGAAGTCATTAAGTCATTGATTTAGAATAACTATGGTAGGAAAATAACTAACCCATGATCGAGGTATGTTTTCGGTAAAAGATGTCTCGCATCTAAATCTCCATTAAAACCTAATAACGCTATATGGACACCATGTCACATTCGCATGAGTCAGTAAGAATAAATAAAAGTAGAAATTGAATATATGTTCAAGGAGAAGATTATTAACATAAGGACAAGATAATTAAGTATTTTGTATGCTTTTGAACTATGCCAAATAAGTGTGTAAGTTATGGAAACTTTTGTAAATAATAAGAAACCAACTTAAAAGGGGTGAACGAAAATTTAACCACGGTATGAACTTAAGAACTTGTCGGTGGACAAATGAGAAATTTATCCTTGCAAAATAATGTTCTTAGAATGTTAATCGTAACTAAAATACAATTAAAGAAATGATGGGTTGTGAGTTCACGAATCCTAAAGTCATTTTTCTTATGGTTCAGTCCTTACTAGTAACCATTCATTAGGAAAAGTGTAAAGATCGGCATGCCTATGTTGTTTTCATGTGTCTATGTGAGTCGATGACTTGTGTGATTTTCGTATGTGAGTCGAGTTTCATTCTTGGATCCCTTACTATGTCGTTTAGTGCTTAGTGAGCAATGTAAGTCAAAAAAATTATCCCGGTATTTTATTGTTTTAATTGTGTGTGAAAAATTTTGGCACTACAAAACCTAAGAACCTTGAAATGGTACACACACACACATATATTGATGTATTTCATATATATACATTTATTATAATAAACTTATTATAGTATATTTGTTTTAATTGTTTTTAGTATACATATACTATATTCACATTGTTAGATAGATGCCTCTTGATTAATATCTCTCAACTTATTTGAAGTAAATGTATTTAAGATTTTTATACTAGATCCTATACTTATGGTAAGATGTAAATGTTACAAATAATAATTTTTCAACTTTACTTTTATGTATGTCACGTGTATTTAAATAAAAAATATTAATGTACTAGCCGACAAATCCAAATACAAGTACTTATTTAATTAAATTTTTATTTATTTTTATTGAGATTATTTTTTTGTTAAAGATTTAGAAAAACAAACAAATCTAACCAAAACTAGAATGCAAGTTCATTGATAAGAAAACCTCTTTTCTCAACTAACTACAAAAATCATGGGAACCACAACTAGCTCATACTACCCTACACATTTGTATTTTAGGTTTTAATTTGTGATTTATTAAATATGATGTTATCAAACCTCCAAAATTTCCAAGTTAGGTGCATTTAATGGGTTTATATAAACTCTCTCGAGATTCTCTCTTTAAAGATGTGTATATGTACCATAATTTAGTTCTAATTTATTTTAATTGATTAAAATAATCAATGAACATCATAAATCAAAATATTTCTCAAGAGGTTGGTGGTTAAATAAATCTCTTTCCATTTAATAGTCAAGTTGAAATATCGCATCAAAGTGAACATGGAAAAGATAACATAATTATAGGAAAAACAAGTAGTGAACAGATTTGGGAGGTTGAATGTTTCAAAATACACATAGATGAGTGTGCTCATTTATGATCATATATTCATGGAGATCTAAATCTCAAAGCAAATGTTTGCCAAATAAGATGATATTTAATAAAGGTGAAATGCAAAGTGGTCTTAGATGCTGAACTAGAAAACATGTCTTTTCATACACCGTCTAGAAGTTTAACACAATATTTAAAAAAGGTTAATTTTAAGACCCCACTCCTAGAAATAATTATAGAATGGGTAGAAATATGACAAAAAGGAAATTTACATGATTGATGAATATAGAAAATGAGTGTTTCTTGATGGTGGTAAATACAAATATTTCTAAGGCACCTGGTGATAGGAATATTTATTTTTCTCGATCGTGTTACTGACCAACAAGTATGGAATGTCATTGGTGACATATGCAGAAAAATATGGTGTCACTAGTATTAGGAAAAATAACTATTGGACGATAATAGGGAAACCATGTTACCGGTCGGAAACATAGACAAGCATTATCGGGTGGCAACAGTGAAAAGTGTTACCAACCTGTATTAGGGAAATCTTTTATCGAATGGTAATAGGGAAAAGTGTTACCACTAAGTAATGAGGAAAAGTGTTACCATCCAAGAATACGTAAAGTGTTACCAACCAAGAATAGGGATAATTTTCATTCGGTAAATGTGAAATGTATTACCAACTGAAAACACTTGTGTTCTTGTCCGGTAATAAACTACATTTTTTGCATCTGGTAACAAAATTTCCGTATGTCAAAGATGTTACCAACCAATAATAAAAGGATTGTGTTAACGTTCTCCATTGCACTTATATTTCGACTACTTTTGGTTTTGTTGTCTTCTGCCTTAAGGCCTCATGTATTCAACCTTGTTCTACGGGCCATGTCCCACTTCCCTTTCCATGCCTATTTATATACCCATACCGACTCATTTGGTCCCATTTTCACTTGTAGGTTTCTCCGAGAGATTTCTTTTTGAGCTCTAGCCTCAAGCCTTTAGAATTCTCGTCCACTTTGAGTATTGTAGTCTCTAGCCTTCACATCAACTTCTAGATTTGTTGTACGATTCTCCTATACATGTATCTTCCATTTTCCAACACCTCATTTTTTCAAAGAATCAAACATCAACTTTATGGATTTAAGATTCAAGAATAATGGCACCTAAAAAGAAGACTAATATAACAACTTCATATGTTTAACAAAACATTTTATACCCATAGTTACTACAACTACTAGATGATCCTAAAATAATCAGTTAATTTAAATAGATTGTAAGCTTTGGGTTCCATGGAATAATTCACATGCCCCTAAAAGATTTACAAAACAAAAGCTATTAAATAATTTAATTCAAGCCTATAATAGTCTTGATGGAACTTTTATTGTTGCGTTACCATCCCACCAATTTTTCAAGAGAATAACACCGATGATATCCATCATCTAACAAAGCTTACCCTATCAAAAGGAAAGGCATGTAACTATCAAATCTGTTATACCTAATGACTAAAATAAATTTTCAAAGTCTCATTACGATTTATCTATTGAGGATGAGACTAACAATTCCTCCAAAAGAGAGATTAAAACACAAGCTATTAAATATGCCTTTTCTTGGAAATGGGAGAATCTTTCCAATCTTGCATCATGTTATAGGAATATACATTGACATTCTTCGGTGGTAACTATACTACATTCTCTAAACCATTGCGGTGTTAGGTTCAATTGGTGCATATTTCTTTCATCAAGGATTTATGCTAACCTTTCCAGAGCCAAATTGAATCCTATTGCAATTATTTCTTGTTCTTGTTATGTTCTTGCTTTATATTATGAGGGTTTTTACAAAATGAAATCAACAATTTTTCCAAATGACTTTACATGAGAAGATGGATAAACATGGAATTCCTATGGACCAACAGATGGTGAGTATTTTGTTTTAAAAGCATCTAATCTTATTCTTGATTCTTTTAAAGACATTCATTTTAAAATCAATTCTTAAAGACTTTATAATATATAATCTTTAATTTTATTACTTGTAATTTTGTTTTGAACATGTCAAAGAAAGTGAAACAATTGAACATCGTAATGTGGTTGTTCACGCACATAACCCTGTTGATCCTGAGGGTCTTGGTGACAACAATCTAAATGATGTAACTAGGATAACACCTGTCCAAATGGATATGTGGTTCTATGGATTCATCTTGGTCCCACAAAACCAGACGGAACGTGCACACGTGCAAGTACGGAAAATCTAGGTTTTAATCTATAATATACATACTGCATAATCTTTGTAGTTTTCTTAAATTATTCTATAGAATAATGATAATTTGAATCATTGATTATCGATAAAGTGATAGATTTCATTATCCTTATTTGTAGCCTTCTCCGACACATCAATGACTCGAGACACATGGTTTCTACTCGAACTAGTGGTGGTTTAGACACTAGATACATAACTAAGAAAGAAGAGATTGATTCTCTACCATTTCGTTGCCGAGTGCCCTTCGAGTTCTGGTACTAACTAATCAATAGTGAATTAAATTTTATTTATATTAGTCTTTCTTTTAGGAATTTATCATTCTTTTTAATTGGTTTTTTCTAAATTCATGTTTTGTAGTGCCACCACCCCTCGCCTAACCGAGTGCGACATTCTCGTTGATTACAAACAAGATTAACAACGAAAAAGTCTCCAATTGATATCATTCTTATTAATTTTAAGTTATTACTATTCACTTATTTTTCTTCATTATTTCAAGAATGAACATACCGAATCGATGTTGTCAAAGTATCGATGCTCATGATCTTTTGCAAGTCAAATCAAGTTCAACCCACGCCGCAGTAGCTACCCCCAACGCTCTAATTTAGCACTTAAGAAGTACATTAGTATGACCTCCCCTTCAATCACAACGTCGAGTTCTCTAATATTTTATTTGGCAAGCGAAATGAGTTCCCGAGGCACTTCTTTTGCTAAAAATATTGACATTGATGAGGAGTATTTCAAATTTGATATGCTTTATGACATTACAATGAAGGGAATAATTTTGAAGAGCTTACTCAATTTGCATGTAAGGAGGTCCATCTGTCACCCTCTTCATATCCTTCATCTTAGGATGTGCAAAAATTTGGATGATGATGCGAAGAATTTGTTTTCGTTAGACATCCTTGTGTCAGATAATGCTACAACCCTATTCATGGAAAACATTCTTATTGACATTAAGGAGATGAAGATTTTGGAGATCAAAATGAAAGATATGACTAAATAAATTAATGATAGATATCACAAATTTGAAGATAGATAAAGAATTTTTTCAATTATTTAAAATGAACCAGGAACGATTGATGCTTTACTTGTGTTAGGTTTCATATTTGCACTTGAAATGAAACCACAAGAAGGGGAAAAGCAAGTCCCTCCTCTTTAATGGGAGAGGTTCCCTTATTAAAGGAAGGGGCAAAACCTATGTACAAATATACAATATTTCATTCAATGGTGGTTTCCCAATATCTTGAAATGTGTTTTATGCCTAGAAAGTTATCAATACATAAGGATAGATGACATTGAAGAGAGGAGGGAGGCTAAAGAAGATAATACTTTCTGGGAAAAGAGATGACAGAGAAAACCCTTATATCTATTGAGAAAATGAGATATAGAGTAGAACCATTCACGTTTATAATGGGCAAAATCTGCAAACTCAAAGTTCTTGAGATTGTATAAACTAGAACAAAATGTTTCTAAGCATGTAAGGATTAAATGATTCATAGATCAGAGAAAAAAGGAAAGAGAAAGAAGAGGAAAAAGGGGAAAAAATTGTATTGATTTCTTCCAATTAGAAATTATAGTTCCAAAATATCAAAATTCCAACCCATACAATGGCTTTGAAATCCCATGATATAGCTCGCAAGAGATGGTTACAACTTCCTTGAGAAAGAAAGAAACAATTACAACTTATTCCAATCATTCACGCCTCTCAAATTATTGATTTGCAAAGAAATGTTAATGGTGGAAAAACCAATTTTTTAAATATACGGCCATTACATTATTTTGCCAGTTAAAACATGGGCCATTTGATTTGCTTCTACAACTTTAAATTTGGGCCGCCACATGGAAGGAATTGATTGGAGCAGCCCGTGGACGCCTTTTGAATTTTTTTCCTTTCAAGTCGTGCAAGTGACACGTGGAGATCTCTGTTAGTTTCTTTATACTTTGTTGATTTGGGTCTATTTCTCTTGAATTATGTTGACCCCTAGACACGTGGAGGGATGGTGCTCATTTGAATTTCGTGTTGGAAATGCCTCCTAAAATTCTCGCCGAGATGACGTGTGTCTCCTTTTTCTCGCTCTTGGAATTTTTAATGTACCAACTCGTCTCCCATTGACTTTACCCACGTGGTGAGTGGCACTACTGGAGGTCGACCCTTTGATTTCACTTCCAAAATTGTGCCATTAGGGCACGTGGAGACTTTCACCAACCCACCCATAGTTAGTCAATTTTAACGATATGCTCTCTCTCTTTTTGGACCTAGGATAAGTGGAGGATTGGCGCAAGTTTGAGAACTAGCCCCATCTTTGAATCTTGAAGCTACACCGATGAGGCACGTGGTGCCATCTCTGAACCTTCAATACTTAGTCGATATGAGCTTGTTTTATCTTTATTTTGAATGTGGGACAAGCGGAAAGCATGTGCTTATTTGAGGACCTGCCTCTTGGACCCGCAACCGGAGTTCTACCATTTGGATGTGTGAAGGCTTCACCGATGCTTGAAACATGGAAAACCATATCCAATCAGAGATGCCCATGTAGTACCCATGGATTCTAGGGAAAAAAATAATGGTGAAGATACGCCTGTCATTCTCGACTACTGGAATAAAAATAAAAAGAAGGAAAAAACTTCACCATTACACTCAACTTTCAAATTGTTCTCCAAGAATGGGAAAACAAAACAATTCTAGGCTCAATGTGATCCAATAATCTAAGGAACAGACTCAAAAATTTTAAATATGACTTCAAAAGAGGGGAATTTTGAAGACGAGAACAACTGGATCTTTTCGGGAATGACTTGGCTTGGAACAAAGATACAATCCAAGATCAAGAACTGCAGATAAATCTAGGAAAGAGGACTAGTGCCTTATCCATTGGGAAAAGGATTGAAAAGTAAAACCAACACAAGGCAACACACACAAGATGTGAAAATAAACAAAACAAACCAACATGGAAGAATAGAAACGAAACACAAAGGAACGACTCCAAAACTAAAACACTGTACAAAATATATAGAAGGACCGCCTAATCACCTAAGATTTGAACAACTTCAGACATCGCCCACTATAAGGAATTGGGAGAGTAGAACCATCCATGTAATCCAGATAAAAAAGTTCTCTCCAACAAAATGTCGATTCTAAAAGGACCAAGCCAAAGAGAATCAAACTTACCATGAATTCCTCATGGCTCATGTCTTTTGTCCTAAAGCACAATGTTTCCCACTTGGAAAACTCGGGTTTAGCTTTCTTGTCAAACAAAGCCTTCACATTCACTGATGAGCTGCTATCTTGTCAACCACTTGTAATATGTCCTCATCAAGCTTCTGAAGGTACAAAATTCTCTTGTCCAAAGAGCTACTGAAACTTGAATCTTCAATGGTTTTCATCAGATGCAAGGTTGACAATTCCACCATGATCGGCAGTTGAGCCTCCACACCATACGCCACATGGAAAGGAGACATTCCAATTGATGTCTTGGGTGTAATTATATTAGCCCAAAGTGCATCATATAGCTTCTTATGCTAATTCCTCTAAGAATCATTTACAAGATTTCTAACTATGTTCACCAAGTTCTTGTTTATTTATTCTTCCCGTCCATTCCTCAGGTACTAATATGAAGAATGAGCAAGTGAGATCCCATACCCATAGCAGAATTTCATCATCTCAACAAAAGAAAAGTTGGAAGCATTATCAGTCACAATTTTGTTTGGGGTCCCAAACCTGTTCAATATGTTCTCCTTAATGAAGTTGTAAACTACCTCGTAAGTAGTACTCTTGACTCGGTATGGGTTCTACCCACTTGGTGAAGTAATCTATGGCACTCAACACATGGGTATGTCTAAGACTGGAAGGCGGGTTAAGAGTTCCAATAAAACCAATCCCCATTATTGAAAGGTGTTATCCCATTTTTGTGATTCCAACTAAAATGAGGATAACCATATAAATTTTTGAAAAAATTGACTAAAGTACCGTTTGAAGAGTATTTCAAGTTTTCGAGTTTCAACAAAATGCAAACATTTTATTTACATGCAAGATGATCATTGTTTTTCGAACCTCGAAACCCCTTCCAACTCCCTTGTGTCGGGTTTGTGGAACTCCTCATCATCGGAACATGCATGATCAAAAATATGTTTCATGTCACATGTCTTCCAAACCCTGAAACCCAATCCAACTCCCTTGTGTCAAGTTTGTGGAACCTTCAAACATCTCGAAATACCAACTTCCTTGTGTCGGGTTTCATGAAACCTTCAAACATCCCGACATATCAACTCCTTTGTCAGGTCGGGTCATGACAATCCGAACATGATGACATGGCATTCATGCCGTGTTCAGGGGTGGTCGGGGCACCCATGTCGTGTGAGATGTAATAAATGTGGGGTCTTTATAAATAGCTGGATTTACACGTAATTTTTACCTTTGTGCTTTTGATTGCGTGGATTTTTCTTGCGTGCTCTATCGGCCTCCGAACCTGATTTAGTGTTGTGCTCACTCACGTGATCCATTTTCAATTATTTTTCAAATTTCTTGAAGGTATTTACTCTGTCTTTTGCTGGTGAATTCTTTTTGAAAATATTTTTGTGATGTACTTTGCATATTTTCCTTCTTTCCGTTTTTATTTTTCTTTTTAGGTTTAGGGTTTTTGGGTTTTTCTTCTTCTTTTTGAGTGATATTCCAGTAGAAATCATTGTTTAAAGGTTCACCCTTAGGGTGTTTGTTTATTATATTCCTGAGAATATGCCTTTTGAATTTTAAAAGAAGAGAAGAAGAAGAATTTTTTTGAAATCATTGAGATGGCAGGAAAATTCATGTCCGGAGATCTCAAAACTCCGATCCATTATTTTTGGGTTTTGCAGGGTTTTTTACATCTCCCACTTCCCGTAGTGTGTCGGGTCTTCCAGAGTGTCAGGCATCTAACATCTCCATGCATCTGACTTCCAGTGTTTTGAGTCGGCGGTGTGTCCAACATCCTTAGTTTTTTGTAGTGTTTCTGGGTTTCATCAAGTGTCTTACATCCTAAGTTTTCTAACATACACGGTCGACTAACAAGACCTAATCTCTAACACATTCTCTCCAATGTGTTAGGTTCAAGCATGTGATTTGCAAGTCCTCAAACCGTGTAGTGTGGTTGTTCAACAAGTTTTCAAACCCGAAGTGTTTGAACCAGAGGTTGTCAAGGCATTTTTCCTCCAAGAATCCTCATGTCGGATCCTGGTTCATCACAAGATAAGTTAGATAAATCAGGGAAGATGAAATACAAATTCAAGAAGGTGGAGTCCCCTTCCTACATTGATTGTAATTATGACATCCGGGATATAGAACTCAAAAATGTAGACATGGAAGACTTTTGGAATAGAGTCAAGAGTTCTTCCCAAACCTCCTGGATGAAGTCAATAGCTGGCAGTGGTCTCCCTCTTGCAGCAGGATTCCCCATGTCTGCTCAGTGCCCTAAGTTCATCTTGGCATGTGCTTCAAATTATGACTCTACCTCTCGTTTAGTGAGAAATCGTGCAGAGAAGTCATAGTCAAGTTAGACGGAGGTTACTTCGATGACCTTCTCAAACTGCCTAACTTTGAGGAGTATGGGGACGTAGATCTCAAGTCAGCCCAGAAAGCCTGGGAAAAAGATTAGGAAGACTATATTAAACATGTGAATAAGAATTTTCTGATCAAATCCAAGCCGGCTATTTCCAGATTTCCAAGACTTGTTCCTAGAAGTGATTTCATTCAAGAGATCAATGATATCATTACTCTGTTGAGTCAGGTTTTTGGATTCCCCGAGTCAAAAGTTTTCCAAGGATGGATGTACCAATTCATGGTCATCATTAAGAAGAATCAACAAGGGATTGATTGGGGTAGTCTTATCAGTGACGAGATAGACTCCTAGATGAAAATAGTCTTATCTATGGGGAAGTTTTATATGTCCTCATATGTCACCTATGCAGCAAAGAATCGGTATGAGGAACTATCCTAGCTTGGACACAAAAGGGAATAAGGTAGTTGAACACATCTATCAGCATTTTCCTCAGCTAACAAGGAAGGGGTCCGAGGACCAATTCAGAAGAGTAAATGATGCCTTCTTTTATGAGAACATCTGTAGGATGAACCCCAAACTGAGGAAAACAAGAGTCTCTGATGAGGCATGGGCTGAAGTTTCAAAGTGGGGTTGTGTCTTCTTATAATTCAAGAAGTTCACGTATCTTTGAGTGGTCATGTACCGGGTGATCCCTTTCAATTTCCCGAGATATCCAGGAGACAAGCTAGTCCTGCTGGATTTGGTCAAGAAATTGTTGGATTTTCACAAGTTCCAACAGAGTAAGCACAAGGCCTCTATATCCTTCCCAATTTCTATTGGAAGGTATACCTACTCAACAAATGGTAAAAGCCAAGAATGTAGTTCACGAGCTCCAAGACAAGTTAAAGAAGTATATGTAGCCTAGTATGGGTTCATCTTTTAAGGAGTTATTAATTCATATGGAACCATGTACTTACACATGCCTAGCATAGAAGACATCTGGGTTGATCTTTGTGATGAAGTAATTGCCCACGTAAAGGATCATAATAGATTAAAACTTGAAGAAATTCAGACACTCGAGCTTCACGACATCCCGTGGAAGGTAACGGAGACAATGAAAGTGTTCTAAATCCTTCATATGATGGACTGAATGAGGACCAATATGTTTTCCCATCTATTGATTGGTCTATTGGTGAAAAGGCTTCTATCGCAGATAGATCAGCTCCAATTCTTGCATGCACAAAGGCATGGCTCACCTCTTGGGGAACAAGTTACAAGGAAGATAGTTTTTCAAAGTTGATTGATTTGGAAGTGGGACCCTCCAAAAAGGAAAAGGACAAGAGCTCTTCTAAGAGGCCTATAAAGGTCAAATTTGTCAAGAAGGGAGGAGAACAAGAAACCTCTTCAATTACCACTCTAGTTGAAATGGTGAATGTACCAGAATACCAAACACCACCAGAAATTGGAGAAATCTCTTTGGAGGTAGAGGTAAGTCAATCTCCGATTTCACCATTTGTTGATTGCCCAATATAAGTAAGTTTATCCCTCACTTCCTAGGCTTTGGCTTCAGCAGTTGTACCTTCTCCTTCCCAAGCACTTGCACATCCTCCTTCCCAACCAGTTGCACCTCCTCCTTCACACCACTTCCACCTCCTCTTTCCCCATCTTCTTCATCAGCCATGTCCAAAGCATTTTCTCCAGACTCTCACCTCTCTCACTGGAACTAAAGTGACTCTAGATATGCCTATGCCTTCTACACCTCTTTTCATTGAATCCACTACCACACTTATGACTGTTCCCACTCCACTTGTAAGTGTGACCCAAACCCCTACAACAGTAGAAACTTTATCTGCACGCGTGAATGGTTGCTTGATCAGATTTTGAGGAAAAGGAAGGTGGTAGTTCCCATACCACCTTTGATTTCAGTTCACTCAAGGCTTTTATTGCTAAATCAGCCAAGAAACCCAAAATAGTTTCAAGGGTTTTAGTGGATGCTTTGGGCACAAGTTTGTAGAGATCGCCACTCTTGCAACTGACAATACCAAAGAGGACATAGTGGCCTCGACTATCGATAACTGTGGTCAGTCTAGGGAAGGTGACGACTGAAGGAGCACAACAAGATGCACAAGATGCTATGAACGTGTTATGTAAGAAGTTGAAAGAAACAAAGGAAAGCGAGGGGATGAACTCAAGGAGAAAGTAGAGAAATTGACTAAAGTATTACTTAAGCTCTCAAAGCCCCCTAATTAAGTACCATTATCCTCTACTCCTATCGGGTTCAATTTATCATCGGTACCCATGATTGAAAAGATTAATGAGAAAAGGGAGAGTGGTCGATGAATGGACCCAAAGGTTGTTCTGCAGGAAAGGAAGTAATCCAAGATACTATGGAAGTTTATAAATCTTTTGAAGATATAAAGAAAGATGGGGAAAAGATGGATGATGAGTTTTCTTCAGAAATTGGAAACTTGGAGTTAACTTTCGAAGCTCTCCAAACGTTGAAACAAATTCCTTCCCGCATCTTGGTTGAAGAGGGCATCAACCCACACGTGGATAAACATTTCTAGCTGACCAAAGCCATCAAATTCAGAATAAATATTCTCAACAAAGCTTGCGAGTAAATTGAGAGAATCAAGAGACCATTTGGTCGATGGAAAGAATGACTGGAAGAAGATCGATCAAGATCATGCAAAAGTGTTGAGTTAAGTCTCGGGTATCCTACTTGTCAATGATCTTTAGGAGAAGATCCAAGAATCAATTCAGCATGAGCCAACTTATGGATTCAAGATGGAATTCATCGATGATTTGTAAAAATCGAGCTTTCTTTGGAGACCACTGAAAAACTCAAGAAAATATTGAAAAAGCTTCCGGATCACAAACGATACTCGTGAAACATGTGAAGTTCGAGTGATCATTCCACCGTGCGATGAAAATGAAATGAAAAGTATAATCTGAAATTTCCAAGAATTTTGGAACAAGTGAAGCTTTGTTGGAAGAGGAGAAAGATGATGATTCGGACTAGGCATAGTGCGACATGTCATTTAAATCTTGAAATTGACATGTCTTTTCCATTTCTATTTCATCCCGTAGGAAGAAAATTTGTACTTGGTCTCCTACGTGGGAGTCAAGCAAAATATAACTCTTGTTAAAGACTATTTCCTAGGGTTTATCCTATTTTCTCTCTACTCTTTTATTATAAATAAGGGATGCTTATGCATTCCAAAGGGTTGATATTTTTGGAATATTGAGAGCTATTGTGAAGAAGAAGAACTTTGTGTTTTCTTTCAATCATTTAAGGAATAGAAATCAGTGTTATTTTTGAAAACTTATTGTTGTGAGATTCATCCATCTTAAGATATTGTTCTTATGTTTAGGATCTTTAGCTATTCTCTGTTTACTATTCTCAATCATTTCAAGCATTTCAAACACTACATTACATTTGTTATCTAGAAGGTGTATGATTATTTCGTGATCTGTGTTTGCTCAAAAGAAAATATGTTTTTGTCATTTCCTTTCCATTGTGTATTCTTTCCAATCCACTTTACTTCAAAAGCAGCAATATTTCCATCTACTGTGGATATGGATTTTGGGATTCTATCCCAACCCCAATGGTTAGATTAGTGTGAATACTATACATATCATTTCTTGTTGTGTTTTAGATTAGTAATAAACAGGCAGCCTCACCTATCTTTGAGGAGGGATTTTATCCCATGCACTATGGTTGAACCTCATATTTTGTCTTGAAAAAATATCCCACCAACATTTTTGGTGACTCCATTGGGAATATGGATTGATAGTATAAATCTTATCCTTTTGGTGTCGGCGAATCCGTATTTGCCTTATTTTCAACAAGATCAATTTTCCGGTTTAAGTGGCGGAAATATCTTCACTCGGTGAACTCGAGACCGGTGAAACTAATCCATTCTTTGATTTTCTTCAACAACATAATTTCAGACTTTCACCCAAAAGTATTGCATCTATTTGGGAAAGAAGTTCTTTGCCCATCCAAAGGAATCAGATTCCACAAGAACCTGGAGAAGTCTTTGTAACTTTTCGTGCATTATTCTTGCTAGATATTCAGATTCCTATTCACACTTCATTTAGAAGAATGGTAGCACAACCTATGCCTTGGGGCGCAACTATTGGTCCTCTTTCCCTTACTCCACCGTTGCATGACCTACCTCATGGATCACGAAGAATATTCCTAAGTTCAATGGTGATGGAAAATAGCATCTGAAGAACACATTGCCTCATTCTTTATTGCATGCAGTGTTCTTGGGGTTGCTCATGAAGATGTCTCTATTCGACTCTTCGTCGAAACATTGCATGGCGTAGTAGCGAGAATGGTTTTACCATCTCCGAATGCATGCATTACCAACTGGGCTACCATGAGATCTGTATTTGAAGCAAGGTTCAAACTAGCTGAATATTCTCACGCCTTGTTGGCACAACTTACCCACATGAAGAAAGAGCCTTATGAACCCATGCGGGACTTCATAGCCAAATTCAACAAGCTAATTCGCAAGATTCCAGACCTCACTATTCCTACTCTTGAAAATCAGAAATTTTTCTTTATCAATGCTCAACCTCTGGATGTGAGCTTCCTGTTAAGAAGATCTGTTATTCCTGATTTGGCCACCGCTCAAGCTACGGCCACCAAAATAGAAGATGACCTTATTTTGGTCGGAAAGATCAAAAAAGAATCATCTAATCTTAAAAATCAGAATTCTTCTCGAATACTACTAATCACATGATTCAAAAGATGGCTAATGACTTGATTTCTTTAAAAAAGAAAATGTCTCAACAAGTGTGCATCGTTCCATATCGGGATATTCCTAGACGGAATTTCAATAATATTAACAGTGCTCCCACAAGAGATAGACCGTGGTTGACTATTGCTCAACCAAGACTAGCTATTGAAGCTCCTCCTATTAATGCTACAGTGGAGATAGTTGAAGAAGATGAAGAAGTAGAAGAACCAGATTCTCACGAAGCTTTTGAAGCTTTGGGATATGCTGATGAGTCCTATGATGATTCAGCTAGCGACTCCAACATTGGGTATTTGGAATATGAAGAAGATGGATGCGAACTGTGATCAGGTCATTCACGGTCTTCACTTAATCTCAATCCCAGTGTCCCGAGAAATCTGATGGAAATCTCCAAGGAGAAGAGTAAAGATGCTCCCACGGTCATAGCTAAGAGAGGCTCTCCTATCTCAGCACAAACTGAAAAGGAGATGACTAAAAAAGTAACAACTTCCTCCTATTCTCCTTCTCCTAAGGCCGATCGCAACTCGTGCCCATGTGATCAGAAATGAACCTACCATAACTCCTTCATACACTGCTTTGACATCATTGATCATCCAAAAGAATCAAGATCCAAATGTCGGAAGAATACCTTCAATCAAACTGGAGCAGTTCAAGAAACTTGCCAAATTCATTAGAAGTAAGGCTGCTATTCCTTCATCTTCCAAAGGCATTTTCCAAGTCCTAATCAATATTTTCCTTCTACAAATATGACCTCAGCTTCTTCTTTAGGAAATATCAAACCGTTTTATTTGTCTTTACTCATAAACGGATTCAAACTCAAGCAATTACATCATCGACTCAGGAGCCTCGATAACGTGATGCCCACCAAAGTATCGAGGCCCTTGGAATTACTTGAAAAAATCATATGGACGGTGTTACTCCATGGAAACCAAGCAAGTCCCTTGATTGGTCAAAGCAAAGATGCACAATTTGCATTCATCACCTTCTTGGAGAAGAGAGTGAAAATGACCATTCTAGTTTCGATATCCCGGCCTGCTTATGGTATTCTTTTGGGAAGATCTCTTTGTAAAGATGTTTGGGAGAAATCAACATGGACTAGACCAAGGCTAAAATACCCGATTAATGGAGTTTCTCACATTCTTCATCTTGAACCTCAAGCCAAGTATTTGGTCACTTAATCGACGACCCCAAGGCTCAAATAATTTTTGAAGATGATGGCTTGGGAAATTACTTCATGACATCGAGAGGTACCACTGTATGTGTCAAAGAAGAAGAATCAAATGCTATTTGGACCCTCAAATTCAATGGGAGTTGTTCCACTACCAAATCGGGAGCTGGTCTAGTTCTTATATCCCTAGATTCTGAAATCTTCCCCTTCACCTTCAAAGTTGTAGTTTGATAACACTAATAATACATATGAGTATGAAGCTTTGTTATTAGGAATAGAAATGGCCAGAAAAAAGGGAATTCATAATCTCAAAGTTCAAGGAGATGCGGAGCTGATTGTTAACTAGGTGAAGGGGATCTATCAAGTGAAAAATGATCACCTAAAGCATTATAGGAAAAATGTATGGGATAGCATAGAATGCTTTGATTCCTTTTCCATCAAGGAAGTTTTGAGAGATCATAATGACAAAGCTGATTCTTTAGCCGTGTCTGTGTCTCTTCTCCTTCCTCATCCACAGTTCAAATGAGACATGTACACCATTGAAATTGTATATCATCCTAGTGTTCCGGACAACTCAACACATTGGCAACTATTTAATGATGATCAATAGGTTTTGTATTTTTTGGGCGAACGCCGATAATTTTAGTGAACTGTATTTTGAAGGGTCAGAATCAGCTTTCTGTGAATCTGTTTCAAATTCATATCAAGAGGTTGATGGTGAGTTCATTCAGCTAAAAGGAAATAAGATTCCTAAGGGATTGGTTTCTCTGGAAGGTCTGTTTGATAAACATGACCGTTTTATCCAAAATAAAAGGCAAACGGAAGGCATTTCCTCGTCAGAAGTAGACCAAGTTAATCTGGGCTCTCCTGATCAACCAAGGATGGTAAATATTGGGAAATGTTGTTCCCCTGAGGAGAAGGAAAAATTCACTTCACTCCTGAAGAGATATATGGATGTCTTGGCCTGGTCCTATGTAGATTTAAAATCCTTCAAGCCCAAAGATGTGCAACATAGCATTCCCTTGAAGCCTGAAGTTAAACCCCACAGGTAGAAGCAAAGACATTACAACCCTAAGATCTCAGGGACTATTCTTGCAGAAATTCAAAAAATGTTAGATGCAAGAATTATCTTCCCCATCCACCATTCTACCTAGGTTGCTAACATCATTCCTGTCAGGAAGAAGAATGGTGAAATTCAGATTTGTGTTGATTTCTGGAATTTGAATTAGTCTTCATTAAAAGACAGCTATCCTTGCCTATCATGGATCAAAAAGGTGTTATGTATTGTTACAGATTAGAGATGCTATCCATGCTTGATGTATTTTTAGGATATAACCAAGTTGAGGTAGCTACTGACGACTAGCATAAAATAGCCTTCACAATTCCCCGGGGGACCTTTACTTATAGGAGCATGCCTTTTGGTTTGATCAACGCCAGGCCACATTTAAGAGAGCTATGGACTTGGATTTCATATATTTGATGGGAAAAGTTATAGTTGTATATTTGGATGACTTGACCATTTTCTCCAAAAATGGAGCGATCATTATGATCATCTAGAGAAGGTACTCTTGAGATGCAGGTGTCACGGGATTTCATTAAACCCTAAGAAGTCTATGTTTGGAGTAACAGAGGGAAATTTGTTGGGTCATATTGTCACTAGAGAAGGAACCAAGATTGACCTAGAGAGGGTGAAGGCCATTCAAAGCCTTACCCTACCCACAAGAAAAACTAGAGTTCATTCCTTTTTCGGAAAGGTCAATTTCCTAAGGAGGTTCGTACCCGATTTTCTGATAAAACCAAGGATATCCTTGGGATGATGAAAGGTAAAAATCCATTTCAATGGAGTATCGAAGGGAAGATTTCATTTGATGAAGTCAAAAGGAAATTTCTCATGCTCATGTTACAGTATGTCTAGATTTCAAAAAGACTTCATCATGTACAACTACGCTTCCGCACACAAAGTGTCAAGCCAATCCTAATGTAGGAGAAAGAGGAAGGCATTGAAGATCCTACCACTTTCATGAGCTGCCCATTAAAGTAACATGAAACGAAAATGTCACAGATTGAAAAACATGCTTATGCGATTTATAGAGTAGTGAAACATTTCGAGATCTATGTCTTGAGTTCTAACACCCTTGTTCTTGTTCTTAATCATGATTAAATCCATTTTGAATTAACAAGAGTGGGTAGTCAATCGAAGTAACTTGATAGCTAAAGTTAAAGAGTATGACTTGGACATCATACCTACTAAGTTATGAGGAAGGGGCCTGCGCGATTGATTGATGATAATAACGTTGAGATAGAATGTGAAAAAACTAAAGATACCTCTTCAGAGTTGCCCATGGTGCTTTTCATGAACAAAATTGATGAATGGTACACAAATATTGCTTTCTTTCTGACTTATGGTGAATGCCCCCCACATTTAAGCCAAAAGGAGAAGAGGAAAGTTAAGTTAAGATCTGTAAGATACATCCTGTGGGATAATGGAATATACAAGAAAGGTATTGATGGTGTATTCCTGCTATGTTGATAAGTCATAGTAGGTGAAGTTACTAGAGTCCTTCCATAGTCTAGCATGTGGAGGACATTTCTCATCTTTTGTGATAGCTTATAAGATCTTATGGGCCAGGTACTATTGGCCTACTCTCTTTCGAGATTCAACAGAATGGGTATCCAAGTGTGAAGCTTGTCAACATTTCATTGGTCACCCTAAGCTAGCAGCTCTTCCCCTGAAGCCTGTAGTGATCGAAGAACCTTTTCGCCAGTGGGGAATTGATTTCATTGGAATGTTGAATCCTGCCTCTAGTTTGGAAAAAATTACGTGCTCAATGCTATAGATTATTTCACCAAGTTTGTGGAAGTTGCGCCAATCAAGCGAGCAACCTCGGAAAGCCGTGTGCAAATTTCTTAAAGAAAATGTAATCATCATATTCACCGTGCCTCACAAGATTGTGGCTGATAACGCCTCCAATTTATCATCACAGAGCTAATAGAATTTTGTTATGGATTTGAGATCACCCCGGCTCACTCATTTGATTATTATCCTCAAGCTGCAATGGTCGGGTTGAATCCAAAGAACACGAACGTGGTCACCATAATTAGAAAGCTAGTGGATGTGAACCAAAGGACATGGCACAAAGCATTGTATGATGTGTTATGGGTAGATCATATTACCCCAAAGCGAAGCTATTGGAATATACCCTTTCCAAGTGTTGTATGGAATTGAAGTTGAAATTCCCCTTCAGTGGAACCGCCAACCTTGCGGTTGGCCAAAGTGGTCGAAGATGAGACTTTTCAAAACTCTATTGAGAAAAGGGTGATGTACCTAGTCCAGTTAGAAGAGGAACGAAGCAAGGTGGTTGATCACATTGTAGATCATCGAGTAAAGTAAAGAAGATATTTGATAAAAATCAAAGTAACATGACTTTCAAATGGAGATCTCTGGTGCTTCTTTAGGAAAAGAGAAGGGAGCAGAAAGGAATGCATGGAAAGTTTGATTCTTTGTGGAAAGTAACTTTCAAGATTCATCAGTTGAATGGTGAAAATAGATTTTGTCTATCATACTTGGATGGAGATTTTCTCCCTTTACCTTTCAATTAGTGGTCAACATCCGAAGCTATTCCATCAGCAATACTAGATGCTCTCTTGCATTGTACATAATTTATTTCATGTCGTGTGTTTGCTTTTTTTTTTCTTTCTTTCTTCATTTGTTTTTGGTTCTTCTTTCTTGAGACTACATAGCCCAAGGGATAAAGCATGAAATTCTAAGTTCTCTTCCTTTTCCATTATAAAGAAATTCCCCAATTGGAGCATTTATTATCCCATTTTTGTGATTCTAGCTAAAATGAGGATAACCATAGAAATTTTTGAAAAAATTGACTAAAGTACCCGTTTGAAGAGTATTTCAGGTTTTCGGGTTTCAACAACATGCAAACATGTTATTTACATGCAAGATGCTCATTTTTTCCTGAAACCCGAAACCCAATCCAACTCCCTTGTGTCGGGTTTGTAGAACTCCTAAGCATCGAAACATGCATGATCAAAAACATGTTTCATGTCACATGTCTTCCGAACCCCAAAACCTAATCCAACGCCCTTGTGTCGATTTACAGAACCTTCAAACATCTCGACATACCAACTCCCTTGTGTCGGGTTTGCGGAACATTCAAACATCCCGACATATCAACTCCTTTGTGTTGGGTTTGCGGACAATCCGAACATGATGACATGGCATTCATGCCGAGTTGTAGGGTAGTTGGCACACATGTTAGGTGAGATGTAATAAATGTGGGGTTTTTATAAATAGCTAGATTTACACGTCATTTTTACCTTTTGTGCTTTTGATTGCGTGGATTTTTCTCCTACATGCTCTCTCGGCCTCCAAACCCGATTTAATCTCGTGCTCACTCGCATGATCCATTTTCAATTATTTTTCAAATTTCTTGAAGGTATTTACTCTATCTTTTGCTGGTGAAGTTTTGTTAAAAATATTTTTGTGATGTCCTTTGCATCTTTTCCTTCTTTCCTATTTTTCTTTTTTAGGTTTAGGGTTTTTGGGTTTTCTTCTTCTTTTTGAGTGATATTC
Organism: Taxus wallichiana var. yunnanensis; assembly: GCA_018340775.1. Taxonomy (NCBI): domain Eukaryota; kingdom Viridiplantae; phylum Streptophyta; class Pinopsida; order Cupressales; family Taxaceae; genus Taxus; species Taxus wallichiana. The sequence continues at coordinate 185,653,022 of CM031233.1, read as the reverse complement.
CAGTAGAAATCATTGTTTAAAGGTTCACCCTTAGGGTGTTTGTTTATTATATTCCTGAGAATATGCCTTTTGAATTTTAAAAGAAGAGAAGAAGAATAAAAAATTTTGAACTGTTGAGATGGCGGGAAAAATTCATGTCCGGACATCTCAAAAACTTGATCCCTTATTTTCGGGTTTTGCAGGGTGTTTTACATCTCCCACTTCCGTAGTGTGTCGGGTCTTCCAGAGTGTTGGGCATCTAATATCACCATGTATTTGACTTCCATTATGTCGGGTCTGGCGGTGTGTCTGACATCCTCAGTTTTTCGCAGTGTTTCGAGTTTCATGAAGTGTCTGACATCCTCAATTTTCGACATACACGGATGACTTTCGAGGGTTTGTAGAGTGTCCAACAAGACCTAATCTCTGACGCATTCTCTCCAGTGTGTCAGTTCTATCAGGTGCTTTGTAAGTCCTCAAACACGGAAGTGTCTTTGTGGCAGGTTTGTGTGGTTATTCAACAAGTTTTCAAACACAAGTGTTTCAACCGAGAGGTTGTCAAGGCATTTTCCTCCCTGAATCCCATGTTGGATCTGGTCCATCACGAGATAAGTTAGATAGATCGGGAAGATGAAATACAAATTAGAGAAGGTGGAGTATCCTTCCTACATTGATTGTAATTATGCCATCCGGGATACGAGAACTCGAAATGTAGACATGGAATACTTTTGGAATAGAGTTAAGAGTTCTTCCCAAACCTCCCTGGATGGAGTCAATAGCTGAAGTGGTCTCCCTCTTGCGGTAGGATTCCCCATTTCTGCTAAGTACCCCAAGTTCATCTTGGCATGTGCTTCAAATTATGACTACGCCTCTCGTTCGGGAGAAATCAGCCGAGAGAAGTCATAGTCAAGTTAGACGAAGGTTACTTTGATGACCTTCTCAAACTTCCTAACTTTGAGGAGTATGGGGACGTAGATTTCAAGTCAGCCCTAAAATCTGGGACAAAGATCAGGAAGACTATATTAAACATGTGAATAATAAGTTTCGATCAAAGCCATGCACCGACTATTTCTAAATTTCCACGACTTGTTCCTAGAAGTGATTTCATTCAAGAGATCAATGATATCATTACTCTGTTGAGTCGGAGTTTCGGATTCTCGAGTCAAATGTTTTCCAAGGATGGATGTACCAATTCATGGTCATCATTAAGAAGAATCAACGGGGATTGATTGGGGCATTCTTATCGGTGTCGAGATAGACTCTAGATGAAAACAATCTTGTCTATGGGGAAGTTTTATATGTCCTCATATGTCACCTATGTAGCAGCCGGTATGAGGAACTATCCCAGATTGGACACAAAAGGGAATAAGGCAGTTGAACACATCTATCAGCATTTTCCTCAGCTAATAAGAAAGGGTCCGAGGACCGATTCGAGAAGAGTAAATGATGCCTTCTTTTACGAGAACATCGATGTAGGATGAACCCCAAACCGAGGAAAGCAAGACTTTTTAATGAGGAATGGGTGAAGTTTCAAAGTGGGGTTGTGTCTTCTTACAATTCAAGAAGTTCATGTATCTTCGAGTGGTCATGTACCCGGGTGATCCCTTCCAATTACCCAGATATCCAGGAGACAAGCTAGTCTTGATGGAGTTGGTCAGGCAATTGTTGGATTTTCACAAGTTCCAACAGAGTAAGCACAAGGCCTCTGTATCCTTCCCAATTTCTATTGGAAGGTATACCTTCTCAATGATGGTAAAATCCAAGAACATAGTTCATGAGCTTCAAGACAAGTTAAAGAAGCACATGAAGCCTAGAGACGGGTTCAACTTTCAAGGAGTTCTTAAGTCATATGGAACCATGTACTTGCACGTGCCTAGCATAGAAGACATCTGGGTTGATCTTCGTGATGAAGTTGTTGTCCACAAAAAGGATCATAGCAGATTAACACTTGAAGAAATTTGGATACTTGATCTCGCCTGACATCCCCAGAAGGTGCTTGGTGATAATGAAAGTGTTATAAATCCTTCATATAATGTATGAGACTAAATGAGGACCAATATGTTTTCCTAGCTATTGATTGGTATTATCGGTGAAAATTCTTCTATCGCAGATAGATCAGCTCCAATTCTCACATACAAAAAGGCGTGGCTCACCTCTTGGGAACAAGTTACAAGGAAGATAGTTTCTCAAAGTTGATTGATTTGGAAGCGGGACCCTCCAAAAAGGAAAAGGACAAGATCTCTTCTAAGAGGCCTATAAAGGTAAAATTTGTCAAGAAGGGATGAGAACAACAAACCCTTCAATTACCACTACATCTAAAGCAGTGAATGCAGAATCACCAACACCACCAAAAATAGGAGAAATCTCTTTGGAGGTAGAGGTGAGTCAACCTCTGATTTCACCATTTGCTGATTTCCCAACAAAAGTAATTTTATCCCTCGCTTCCCGGTCTTTGGCTTCAATAGTTATAGCTCCTCCTTCCTAACCACTTGCACCTCCTCCTTCCCCTAGTTACACCTCCTCCTTCTGACCACTTGCACCTCCTCTTTCCCCATCTTCTTGATCAGCCATGTCCAGCATTTTCTCCAGGACTCTCACCTCTCTCCTTTGGAACTAAAGTGACTCTAGATATGCATGCGCCTTCTACACCTCTTTTCTTTGAATCACTACCACACTTGTAACTATTCCCACTCCACTTGTAAGTGTGACCCAAACCCCTACAACAATAGAAACTTTATCTCGCACGCGTGAATGGTTGCTTGATCAGATTTTGAGAAAAAGGAAGGTGGTAGTTCACATACCAGCCTTTGATTTCAGTTCACTCAAGGCTTCTACCACTAAATCAGCCAAGAAACCCAAAAGCAGTTTCAAGGGTTTTAGTGGATGCTTCGGGCACAAGTTTTGAGAGATCACCACTCCCATGCAACCGACAAGACCAAAGAGGACATAGTGGCCTCGACTATCGAGATAACCAAGGTTAATCTAGGAAGGTGACGGCGGAGAGGAGCAAAACAAGATGCACGATATGCTCGAACGTGCTTTATGTCGGAAGTTAAAAAAAACAAAGGAAATCATGGATGAACTTAAAGAGAAAGTAGAGAAATTGAATGAAGTATTACTTAAGATCTCAAATCCCCAGTCAAGGTACCATTATCCTCTACTCTGTCAGGTTTGATTTCTCATCGGTACCCATGATTGAAAAGATTAACAAAAAGGGAGAGTGGTCGATGAATGGACCCAAAGGCTACTCCGTAGGGAAAGGAAGTAATCAAGAATCTGTGGAATTTTATAAATATTTTGAAGATATAAAGAAATATGGGAAAAGATGGATGATGAGTTTTCTTGAAATTGGAAACTTGGAGTTAACTTTCGAACCTCTTAAAACACTTTGAAGAAAATTCCATCCGCATCTTTGTTGAAGAGGGCATCATCCCACATGTGGATAAACATTTCCGGTGACAAAGCCATCAGATTGAGAATAAATATTCTCAACAAAGCTTGCAACAAACTGAAAGAATCAAGAGACCAATTGGTCGATGGCAAAACGACACGGAAGAAGAGATGATAAAGATCTGTGCGAAAGTGTTGAGTGAAGACTTGAGTATCGCCTGTCTATGATCTTTACGAGCAGATCCAAGAATCAATTCAGCATGAGCCAACTTATAGATTCCATATGGAAGTCATTTACATGTTTGTAAAAAATGAGCATTCTTTGGAGACCCTGAAGAAACTCAACAAAAGATTGAAAAAGCTTCCTGGCAACGCCAGTGATACTCAGGAAACATGTGAAGTTCTGAGTGATCATTCCACCACACCAGATGAAAATGAAATGCAAGGTATAATCCGAAAGTTCCAAGAATTTTGGAACAAGCAGGATTTGTTGGAAGAGGAGAAAGATGATGATTCAGACTAGGCACAGTGCGACATGTCATTTCAATCTTGAAATTGACATGTCTTTTTCATTTCTATTTTGTCATGTAGGAAGAAAATTTTGACTTGGTCTCCTGCATGAGAGTCAAGCAAAATAGAACTCTTGTTAAAGACTATTTCCTAGGGTTTATCCTATTTTCTCTCTACTCTTTTATTATAAATAAGGGATGCTTATGCATTCCAAAGGGTTGAGATTTTTGGAATATTGAGAGCTATTGTGAAGAAGAAGAACTTTGTGTTTTCTTTCAATCATTCAAGGAATAGAAATCGATGTTATTTTTGCAAACTTTGTGTTGTGAGATTCATCCATCTTAAGATATTGTTCTTATGTTCATGATCTTAAGCTATTCTCTGTTTAGTATTCTCAATCATTTTGAGCATTTCAAACACTACATTACATTTGTTATCTAGAACGTGTATGATTATTTTGTGATCTAGAATGTGTATGATTATTTTGTGATCTAGAATGTTTATGATTATTTTGTTATCTAGAATGTGTATGATTATTTTGGTCAAGAAATTGTTGGATTTTCACAAGTTCCACAGAGTAAGCACAAGAGCCTCCGTATCCTTCCCAATTTCTATTGGAAGGTATACCTTCTCAGCGATGGTAAAACCAATAACATAGTTCATGAGCTTCAAGACAAGTTAAATAAGCACATGAATCCTAGAGACGGGTTCAACTTTGAAGGAGTTCTTAAGTCATATGGAACCATGTACTTGCATGTGACTAGCATAGAAGAAATTTGGGTTGATCTTTGTGATGAAGTTGTTGTCCATAAAAATGATCATAGGAGATTAAAACTTGAAGAAATTCGGACACTCAATCTCACCGACATCCATGAGGTAGTGCGCGATAATGAAAGTGTTATAGATCCTTCATATAATAGACTAAATGAGGACCAATATGTTTTCCTAGCTATTGATTGGTCTAATAGGTTAAAATTCTTGTATCGTGAGATAGATCAGCTCCAATTCTCACATACAAAAAGGCATGGCTCACCTCTTGGGGAACAAGTTACAAGGAAGATAGTTTCTCAAAGTTGATTGATTTGGAAGCAGGACCCTCCAAAAGGAAAAGGACAAGATATCTTCTAAGAGGCCTATAAAGGTAAAATTTGTCAAGAGGGAGGAGAACAAGAAACCCCTTCAATTACCACTTGCATCTAAAATAGTGAATGTGCAGAATCACCAACACCACCAAAAATAGGAGAAATCTCTTTGGAGGTAGAGGTGAGTCAACCTCTGATTTCACCATTTGCTGATTGCCCAACAGAAGAAATTTTATCCCTCACTTCCCGGTCTTTGGCTTCAATAATTACTGACTCCTCCTTCCTAACCACTTGCACCTCCTCCTTCCCTGAGCCGATTACACCTCCTCCTTCACAGCCACTTCCACCTCCTCTTTCCCCATCTTCTTGATCAGCTATGTCCAAGCATTTTCTCCAGGACTCTCACCTCTCTCCACTTTGGAACTAAAGTGACTCTAGATATGCCCTCGCACCTTCTACACCTCTTTCACCGAATCCACTACCACACTTGTAACTATTCCCACTCCACTTGTAAGTGTGACCCAAACCCCTACAACAAGTAGAAACTTTATCCTCTGTTCCAACAGAGTAAGCACAAGGCCTCTGTATCCTTCCCAATTTCTATTGGAAGGTATACCTTCTCGATGATGGTAAAATCCAATAACATAGTTCATGAGCTTCAAGACAAGTTAAAGAAGCACACGAAGCCTAGAGACGGGTTCAACTTTCAAGGAGTTCTTAAGTCATATGGAACCATGTACTTGCACGTGACTAGCATAGAAGACATCACGGGTTGATCTTTGTGATGAAGTTGTTGTCCACAAAAATGATCATAGGAGATTAACACTTGAAGAAATTTGGATACTTGATCTCGCTGACATCCCGGAAGGTGCTTTGGTGATAATGAAAGTGTTATAAATCCTTCATATAATGAGACTAAATGAGGACCAATATGTTTTCCTAGCTATTGATTGGTATTATCGGTGAAAATTCTTCTATCGCAGATAGATCAGCTCCAATTCTCACATACAAAAAGGCGTGGCTCACCTCTTGGGGAACAAGTTACAAGGAAGATAGTTTCTCAAAGTTGATTGATTTGGAAGCGGGACCCTCCAAAAAGGAAAAGGACAAGATCTCTTCTAAGAGGCCTATAAAGGTCAAATTTGTCAAGAAGGGAGGAGAACAACAAACCCCTTCAATTACCACTACATCTAAAAGCGGTGAATGTGCAGAATCACCAACACCACCAAAAATAGGAGAAATCTCTTTGGAGGTAGAGGTGAGTCAACCTCTGATTTCACCATTTGCTGATTTCCCAACAAAAGTAATTTTATCCCTCGCTTCCCAGTCTTTGGCTTCAATAGTTATAGCTCCTCCTTCCTAACCACTTGCACCTCCTCCTTCCCGCCTAGTTACACCTCCTCCTTCACACCACTTGCACCTCCTCTTTCCCCATCTTCTTGATCAGCCATGTCCAGCATTTTCTCAGGACTCTCACCTCTCTCCGCTGGAACTAAAGTGACTCTAGATATGCATGCGCCTTCTACACCTCTTTTCTTGAATCCACTACCACACTTGTAACTTATTCCCACTCCACTTGTAAGTGTGACCCAAACCCCTACAACAATAGAAACTTTATCTCGGCACGCGTGAATGGTTGCTTGATCAGATTTTGAGAAAAAGGAAGTTGGTAGTTCACATGCCAGCCTTTGATTTCAGTTCACTCAAGGCTTCTACCACTAAATCAGCCAAGAAACCCAAAGCAGGTTTCAAGGGTTTTAGTGGATGCTTGAGCACAAGTTTATAGAGATCACCACTCCGCAACCGACAAGACCAAAGAGGACATAGTGGCCTCGACTATCGGATAATCAAGGTCAATCTAGGGAAGGTGACGGCGGAAGGAACAACAAGATGCACGAGATGCTTATGAGCGTGCTTTATGTCGAAGTTAAAAGAAACAAAGGAAATCATGGATGAACTTAAAGAGAAAGTAGAGCAATTGAATGAAGTATTACTTAAGATCTCAAATCCCCGAGTCGGTACCATTATCCTCTACTCTCTGTCAGGTTCGATTTCTCATCGGTACCATGATTGAAAAGATTAACAAAAAAGGGAGAGTGGTCGATGAATGGACCCAAAGGCTACTCATGTAGGGAAAGGAAGTAATCCAAGAATCTTTGTGGAAGTTTATAAATATTTTGAAGATATAAAGAAATATGGGGAAAAGATGGATGATGTGTTTTCTTGAGAAGTGGAAACTTGGAGTTAACTTTCAAAGCTCTCCAAACAATGAAGCAAATTCCATCCCGCATCTTGGTTGAAGAGGGCATCATCCCAAACATGGATAAAAATTTCCGGTGACAAAATCCATCAGATTGAGAATAAATATTCTCAACAAAGCTTGCAGCAAACTAAAAGAATAAAGAGACCAATTGGTCGATGGTAAGAATGACACGGAAGAAGAGATGATCAAGATCTATGCAAAAGTGTTGAGTGAAGGCTCGAGTATCCTGCTATCTATGATCTTTCGAGCAGATCCAAGAATCAATTCAGCATGAGCCAACTTATAGATTCCATATGGAAGTCATTTACATGTTTGTAAAAAATGATCATTCTTTGGAGACTCGAAGAAACTCAACAAAATATTGAAAAATATTCCTTGCAGACGCCAAAGTGATACTCAAGAAAGATGTGAAGTTACGAGTGATCATTCCACCACATGAGATGAAAATGAAATGCAAGGTATAATCTGAAAGTTCCAAGAATTTTGGAACAAGCAAGTTTTGTTTGAAGAGTAGAAAGATGATGATTCGGACTAGGTGCGATGCGACATGTCATTTGATCTTGAAATTGACATGTCTTTTTCATTTCTATTTTGTCATGTAGGAAGAAAATTTTGACTTGGTCTTACGCATGAGAGTCAAGCAAAATAGAACTCTTGTTAAAAACTATTTCCTAGGGTTTATCCTATTTTCTCTCTACTCTTTTATTATAAATAAGGAATGCTTATACATTCCAAAGGGTTGAGATTTTGGAATATTGAGTGCTATTGTGAAGAAGAATAACTTTGTGTTTTGTTTTAATCATTCAAGGAATAGAAATCGATGTTATTTTTGCAAACTTTGTGTTGTGAGATTCATCCATCTTAAGCTATTGTTCTTATGTTCGGGATCTTAAGCTATTCTCTGTTTAGTATTCTCGATCATTTTGAGAATTTTAAACACTACATTACATTTGTTAGATCTAGAATGTGTATGATTATTTTGTGATCTATGTTTTCTTGAAAGAAAATATGTTTTTGTCATTTATTTTCCGTTGTGTATTCTTTCCAATCCAATTTACTTGAAAGAAGCAATATTTCCATCTACTGTGGATATGGATTCTGGGATCCTATCCCAACCCCAATGGCTAGATTAATGTGAATATTGTACATATCATGTCTTCTATGTTTTAGATTAGTAATAAACAGGAAGCCTCACTGTCTTTAAGGAGGATTTTATCCCATGCAATGTGGTTGAACCTCATATTTTGTCTTGAAAAATATCCCGACCAACAAAAGGGCTCATCAATCACTACCGTATTTAGTGGAAAATTATCCAACAAACTTTTGGCATGCTTCACATTCACCAACCCATTTTGATGCTTCTCTGAATACAGTGGGCTAATAATAACCAACACGAAGTATTTTATGAGCTATTACGGTGGAGGAGAAGATACCTCCAGAAGCCTAGTCATGAAAAGAAGAGAAAAAATTCTTTTGTTTCTCATTGTATAAACACTTCAAAAACTTCCATCTATGCCTCGTTTGAACAAAACATTCTCCCATAGAACATATTGTGTAGACCTTAGTTTGATGGCTATCTTCTCTTTGGCACTCAAGTGAGATGGACACTCTCCATAGGTCAAAAAGTGAGCAATGTCAACATACCATACATCTAATGAGCTAAGGAACAAGAACAATAGGGACATTAACTCCATCTTTGGACAATTCCTTGGCAGCTACTTCAGCAATGAGTTCACATAGGCCGTTACCCCCAAACCAGCTTTGTTGGCCTGATGTCAAGATCATACTCTTGCACCTTTTCTACCCAATTACTTCTCTTGGTTCTAAATTCTTGTTGAATAAGAATGGATTTTATTATTGTATGAGGCACCAACACCATAGAATGATAATTAAGGATATAAAACATAAACTACTTGACAACTTTGACCACTACAAAAGCATGTTTCTTCACCATAGTGTACTTCAGCTAATGAGTTTTCAAGACATAACTCATGATCTTCAGCATTCTTCCGAGGCTAACACAGCAACTAGGGTATTTTTAGTGGCATAACAATAAATAATGAAATCTTTGCTAAAGTCATGGCACACCAAGATTAGAGTCTTTGCAATAGCTTGTTTAATGTCCTCAAATGATTTCTTCCCTTCGGAGGACCAACCAAAAGTTTTCTTCCCTTGCATTATGCAAGAAATACTCATAGTAAGTTCTACAAAATTGATCTTACCAAGGAAAGAATGGATACCTTTCTTACTTGATGGAAGAGGAATTTTCTGGATGGCCTAAACTCTCTCCTAGGATCAATCTTGATCCCTTCCTTTGAAATAATGTGTCCCAACAACTTTCCTTCTATGACACAAAACATAGAATTCTTAGGGTTTAAATAAATTCCATGCTCTCTACACTTCGCAATAGTGTTTCAATGTGTTGGAAGTGACTTATTCTTTCTTTAGAAAACCTTTGTCAAGTCATCCAAATACACAACAATGCATTTCCCTTTGAAACTACCAAAAGCCAAGTGCATGGCCCTCTAGAAAGTAGCACCAACATTGATGAGACCAAATGGAATCCTCTTGTATTCAAAGGTTCCTAAGGAGTTGTAAAGGAAGTCTTATGTTGATCCGTAGTATTCACCTCTACTTGATTGTACCCCAAGAGTCCATCTAACATAGATAAAATTTCTTAGCCTGTAACAACTTGCAATACTTGGTCCATCATGGGGGAGGGTAATTGTCCTTCAAATAACCCTTATTTAGATTTCTGGAGTCCACATGATTTGGATCTCACCATTTTTCTTCTGACAGAACTATATTAGCAATCCACATTGAATGGTAGATGCGGAAGATGATCCTAGCCTTCAAAATATTTAGTATTTCTTGTAAAATTGTATCGATTATCTTTGGATTATATTTCCTTTTCTTATTTTTGAAGGGTTTTATCCCAAGCTTAAGAGAGATGAAATGTTGCATTTATTTATTTTGAAAAGCCTTAAGATCATCATAAGAGTAATCTAGAACATCAACATACCTCTTCAACAAATTCACCACCTTCTTTTTCTCTTCCTGAGTGTAGCATTTTCCAATGTTAACCATTTTGGGATCATCAAGACTCCCATTACTCACTTTCTCAATCTCAGATTGTCGGGCTCCTTGGGAAACTTTAGACTTCATATATATATATATATATATATATATATATACACACATAATGTTTATCAAAAAGATCCTCCAAACTCACCAAGCCTTTAGGAATTTTGTTGCCTTTCAATTTGATGCATCCATCTTGATCCATCTCTTCTTTGACACCCTCTTCATTTGATGACACACACTCTCTAGGTAGATTTTCACTTCCTTCAAAGTATAGCTGATCAAAGTTTTCTATGAGCTCCAAGAAAGAAAATACTGGTCATCATTGAAAACTTGACAATTATTTGCATTGTCGGTGTATTTAGGTCTATGGATCAGCTTAAAGGTGAATTTCTTCGAGGGAAATCAAGGTAAGGAATCAACAAGGACCTCAAAATAGCTAGAGATTCCGCCCTAGTTTTCCTTTCCCTTGGCACAACTTCAATGGAAAAAGCATCAAGGAATTCAATGGAATCCCATACCAGATTCCTATAGTGTTTCAACCTTCTACTCTTTACCTATTAAAGGTCTCTAACCTTTTTTTACAATTATCTTGGCATCTCCATGAGCAAGAAGGTTCCTCGTCCCATTTCCTTCACCATGCTCAACCCAAGAATAAGGGCCTCATACTCGGTAGTATTGTTGGTATTTTAAAACTAAAATTTGAAAGAGAAAGGATGAACATTACCCCTACGAAAAATAAGCACTACACTAGCTCAGAACCGGTTGAAGAACAACTTCCATCAAACTCCAAATTCCACACACCATTAGGATCAAGAAAAATTCCTTTGGCATACTTGTCTCCTTTTGTGACATGATCACGTAGTTCCCATGCCCAATGTCTTCATATAGTATTTGTGCTTTAGGATTATCTTTCTTTTGTACAATATAATCTATTTATTTCTCGGAAATAAATTCTTCATCTTCCCATTGATAGGGATTAAGGCATGTGACCAATCCATTTGGATTTCACCTCCAAAATCTTTGCAAAAGTTCCTACTTTGCAACATGCCATAGGAAGGAGGGATATTAGCAACCAAGATGGTATCCAAGACATTCTTCTGCTGGTAAAGCAACAAAAGTTACTCGTGCATCCTTGATTCTCCTAACCAAAGGCATTTCTATACTTTCCATGGAATAACAAGATCCATAAGTCTTTGGTTAGGGTTAGACCCAAAGCATGAGCCACTTTTGTAGGCATTACATTATTAGATGCACGAGAATCAATGACACAATTTATAAGCTTGTGGTCACTATGAAGAGAGTCACATAGAAGGGTTTTATCTTCTCATTGGGTGAAGTGAATATAGTGACAAGGTTGGGTTGCGGAGGAGAAGAAGTGGGCAAAAGGCCTTTAGAAGAATGGGGACGGGGTTTTAGATTTAGAATTTACAAAGTTAACCATTTTGGTAAAGAATTTAGCATGGGTTTAATAGAACTACGCCTCAGAAATTTGAATCTTAGTATTTTAAAGATGGTCTATAATATCAAAATATCCAGATGTGGATGGGGAATCACTATTAGAAGTAGGAGGAGATTTTTATCTATCAGCTATATCATTTTTGGACAAGAATTCTTATAAGAAGAAGTAGAGGAAGAAGGACTAGTAGAGCTTACCTTATAGGTGGAAGTAGTAGGAATAGGAGCTCATCTTCTTGCAATCACCGAGATGGTGATGGGGTAATCCTTGGATATTTTACAGATTGCACCACTTTTTCCTTTTTGTTGGTCTACTCCTAGGTCATAATAACATATGATTCACTATTCATCTCAGCCACTACATTATCATAGTCATCTTGATCATCCACACCCTCAGTGGTGAGGAAATGAACTTGAGAACAAGCGAGCTCCTTCGAGTTCTTCATCAACTTCCTCTTCTTCTTCATCATAGAGCCCATTTTCTTCCTCATCATCGAGGCTCAAGAACCTCACAAGTAGCATTAGTAGGCACCTTGAGGGGAAGACCTTCAATAGACATCCTTTGGATTTGAAATACTCCCTTTTCAACTTGTCAAACATGATTAAGTCTTCTTCCACTTGAACTCAAATTTATGATCAACATCCAAAGGTGCAATATTTTCTCTCCTTAGGGCATAGCTTACTTCCAAAGAATTGAGCGTTGAAGAAGAATCACTTCGAATTGGATAAAAAAGCCTAATATCTAGTGGAATCTTGTTAATCAACTTGTTGAACTTGGACACAAATTTTCTCATAGGCTCATATGGCTCCTTCTTGATTTCAGAAATATGTGCTAACAAAGCATACACATCCTCGATAGGTTTGAAATGCTGCTCAAATTCAGTCCTCATAGTAGTCCAATAAATGATTGTCCCAGTAGGAAGATGGTAAAACCAATCTGCAACATTTTCTTGCAAGGTTTCCACAAACAACCTAAAAGAGACATCCTCATGTTCAACTCCAAGGACCCCACATGTGACAATGAAGGCTGCAATGTGTTCATCAGGGTGTACTTTTCCATCACCTCTAAATTTTGGAAAATTAATCCTGTTACCCCTATGTAACTCATACAATGGTTGAGGAAGATCCAAAAGCCCAACTCTTTGTCCCCAAGGTCGAGGTGCTTCCATCCTTGTAAATATTACTTGGAATGAAACGGAGAAACAAACAAGAATTAGGGCACGAGAGATTAGGAATAAGTTGTTCTTGAGGAATGCTACTATCAAGAAGCTTTGTCTTCAATAGGAGGTGTGCTTGTAGAACAAGATCTTCTATTTCTTATTGTTGGACAAAGTTGAAAACCTTGTTGATCCAAGATATGAAATTGAGGATCTTTAATTCCAAACCCTTCTACCACGAGTATATATTAGAGTCGCATGATTAAAGAAATGATCAAATTAGTTGTTCTTTTAGGAAAGGAATTTTTTTTAACAAATCCCAGTGGAGTTGCCAAAAATTGTTGGGTTTCATATTCGTAAACTTGGAATGAAACCACGATTCGAGACAAACAAGTCCCTCCTCTTTAATGGGAAAGGTTTTTTTATTTAAAGCGGGGAAAACCTATGTATAAATATACAATATTTCATTCAATGGTGGTTTCTCTATATCTTGAAATGTGTTTTATGTCTAGAAAGTTATCAATACATGAAGATAGAAGACATGGGAGAGAGGAGGGAGGCAAAAGAAGACAATACTTTGGGAAGTGAGATGGAAGAGAAACCCCATATATGTATTGAGAAAATGAGATATAGAGTAGAACCATTCGCGCTTATAACGGGGAAAAATCCGTAGACTTAAAGTTCTTGAGATTGTATAAACTAGAACACAAAGTTTCTAAGCATGCAAGGATTAAATGATTGGTAGATTAGAGAAAAAAGGACAGAGAGAAAGAAGAGGGAAAAAGGGGAAAACCTTTGTATTTATTTCTTCCTTTTAGAAATTATAGTTCCAAAATATCAAATTTCCAACCCATATAATGGCTTTGAAAGCTCGTGATATAGATTACAAGAGAGGGTTAAAAATTCCTTGAGAAAGCAAGAAATAGTTACAACTTATTCCAATCATTTGCACCCTCTCAAATTCTTGATTTGCAAAGAAACGTTAATGGTGGAAAAACCAGTTTTTTAAATATACGAACATTATATTATTTTACCAATTAAAATATGGGTCAATTGATTTTCTTCTAGAACTTTAAATTTCGGTGACCATGTGGAAGGAATTGATTAGAGCGGGCCTGAAGACGCCTTTTGCATTTTTTTCCTTTGAAGATGCACCTCGTGACATGTGGAGAGCTCTGTCGGTTCCTTTATACTTTGTTGATTCGGGTCTATTTCCTTCTTGACTTATGTTGACCCCTAGACATGTGGAGGGTGGTGCTCATTTGAGTTTCCATTTTGGAAATGTCTCCTAAAATTGCGTTGAGCTAATGCGTGTCTCCTTCTACCGGTCTTGGACTTTTCAATGGCCAACTCTGTCTCCCCATTGACTTTAACCACGTGGTGAGATGGCACTACTTGGAGACTGACCCTTTGATTTCACTTCTGAAATTATGCCATTAGGGCACGTGGAGACTTCCGCCAACCCGCCCATACTTAGTCAATTTTAATGATCGGCTCTCTCTTTTGGACTGGGACATGTGGAGGACTGGCACAAGTTTGAGAACTACCCCAGTTTGACTCTTGAAGCTACGCCAATGAGGCACGTGGCGCCATCCACTAAACCTTCCATACTTAGCTGATTTGAGCTTGTTTTACCTTCATTTTGAACTTGGGACACTTATTATCGTACCCAAACATGTAGGTATTACTGCTAGGAAAGAGGTTATAGAAACCCAATGATGTTTTAGGTCTCTTCACAAGGTGTTCGGAATCTAAAAAAAATCTCGTCAGTGTATGTTTGCATCCCAAATGCTTTATCGAAGTTACGTGTTCTTCGTTATGTCCTCTGCCCCTTTTTCTTTGCACTTTGGTCTTAAATGATAGGACCACCGCCCTACTTGGGTGGCGGTCCCATGACCGCCACCCGGAAAAGGTGGCGTTCTGTAAGCACTTTGGCTAGCATTTATGTTTTGGCCGCCTAAGAAATAGTGTTTTCCCTTTGTTTAGAGTAAAAGAGATCAAATCGGAGTTACCCTCTGGTAAATGCAATTGTTATAAATAGCAGCTTTGTTTTCAAACAAAAGGCCCCTCTCCTTCTTTGTTTAGTTACTCAATTTTCTTGAATTTATTTCTTAGAGTTCCAATAGTTTCATATTTTGCATCGTTATCGCCTTCCCTTGCTTTGTTTAGAGATCATTTGATCTTCATGTTTACATTTCACTTCATTGTTGTTCCATATAATCAGTTTAGAGTAAGGTAGTTTCATTTCTAGATTAGAATTCATCTTAGAGTTACAGGTTTTGTTTGTCACAAAAGATAGTTTCTAGAATTCTCGGTGTATTTGTGTTGTATTCTCAATAAATCCGCTAGGAATTGCATAGTCAAGCTCTGTTCACTTGCACTATCCCTCATTACTTGCATTGTATTTGGTCTATATCGAAAAATACCATTGTTCAAGTATCTTCTTCTACATTGGCTATCATATACATGTTGTTTTGGATTCATGAGAACACGAGGAATGGGAGATCACTGCGAGGGGAAAAATTCACACACAACTAGATTTACCACTGTTACCAGTAAACTCCGGGTTTGAGTTATCAAAATTCTAGTTACAATATATCAAATAGAGTAGTAATTTACTTCATTTTAGTTAAAATCACACTTTCGATATTGTCAGGGAAGCTGTGGGGAATGATAGTTTCTGAGAAACTATGATTCATTTCTCACTTCTGAGGTAGGATTGAGAGTCTTTTGATTAAAATTTGTCATTTAAATATTTAGGATAAACTCACAAACCGCACGGGAAAATAGCTATACCGAGCTACGTTGTTTTTTATTCTATTATTAGATTAATTGTCCATTTGCTAAATATATTAGAATAATTGCTCTTTTAATTTCATTACAATACTTCATTGAAAATATAAAAAATACAAGAATATATGCATAGTGTAGATATATCTTTCATAATTAGCTTATTCATTTCGATTAAAATTGAATCATCTTTGCATGACAATCACGGGACCTAGAGAGCCTGAGAGAATATGTATTTGAACCAATAGTGCCTCAACCAAATCTCCCCACAACATGGGGTGATATAGATTAAGACCTTAAGATATAGGTTTTCAAACAACGGTACATCTACGAGTAGTTAGTGAATAATTGAGAGAGTTGAATATTGAGGACAATAAGGCATACACATTCTTGTCAAATCACCTCAACCATAGCGCCTTGAGAGGATATCCACATGACCGTACAAGAACTCAAAAGAGAATAAATATTTGGTTGCAATCCTTTAGTTCAGGCCCAACACAGGATACCTCCTCATCGACATAGATATTGGCTTATGTATTCAAGTTGCTAGAACACCTATAAGGTATTCTAAGAAAATTACAAAACTTCTAGTTCTAAATATAGATTTGAAAAAAAGCTTATGAGTATTGGATAGTCGGGAGAAGATATTGACTCCTCATACTGACCATAGGAGGTCCGCCACAACCATGAACTTACGGTTGTGATCCACAGGTCCCACAACCCAATGGGCCTACCAATCAATCGGACATTGATCGTTGGTTTATGCACACTAATATTCAAATCCTCACCACTTCCACCAAATATCATTACATAATTCTCATTATTAAATATAGCGACCAATCGGGCTAGGTATTTCTAGGTGAACCAGAGAGAATCATCCATAAAACTCGGAGGATCCACCACACCTCTCATTACCATTTTACATGACCGTGTCTAAAAATATACATGAAACACCTACGAGTCTTTTTCCATGTATCCAACAACCAATAAATAGGACCTCGGCATAGTTTAACATTGATTGGAGCCTCCGAACAAATATTATATCCAGAATGATCCATTACACCAATTTAGGTTAGGAGAGCCTTCTTCACCTTAGATTCATAGATTCCATTATTGCGTGTTGAGGATATAAGATTGCCCAACTAGTTTGTCTGTATCCATATAAATTCCATTCTCACCCATTTGTCTTGGAGCGACCTTGGGAGGTCGTGTACGAAGAAGATTTGCTTGTAGATTCTCATACTCGCATGTCACTTTTTATCATACGAGACACGCATAAAGCCTACGCTTATTGGTGGACTGTCTCTTGGACCCCGACCCCACAAGTTGTGCCGTTTGGACGTATGGAGGCTTCATTTGACGTTTGAAACATGACCAAACATCATCAATCAGATATTCCCACATACTACCCGTGGATTACGGGGCAAAAAATAATGGAAAGATACGCTGTCATTCCCTACAATGGGAAGAAAAATAAAAATAAGGAAATAAAC